>VOPJ01001631.1:0-58083 GCA_014673585.1 Semibalanus balanoides | reverse complement strand
AAAACTACACAACATAGCGAGAAGCGGAAAACGGTGTAAGGTAGGCCGTGACGAGTAATAGAGAAAATACTATGATTATTTTTTGATCAGGTCAACATTGAGGTCACCAGAGGTCAAAACAGGTCAAATTTTCCCATACTTGGAGTAAATTGAGCATTGCTTCACATAATCCGGGCTAGCTCAGTAACTAAAATAGCTAGCAGCAATCCGAAAAAAGCACTGCAATGCCCTCGAAACACTCTTTCTGCAACATGCCCTCAGATTGGAGATAGGGTAAATAGTTAAGGCTACAGGGGTCAACGAAGGTAAAAATGCTGAACTTTACTTAAATATGTTTTGCTAATAACTTTTTAAGTATAAAAGCTAGGTTGCCACCATCGTGTTTACCACATCACGGCGCATCGAATCGTATATCGTATGACCTAGCTAGGTCAAACTAAAAAAATACCTGACCTGAGGTCATGTCAAGATCAAGTCAAATTTTATATCAATCGATGGAGGTCGACAAGAGAAACAGAATGGTGAAAGCCATAGCACTCTACCTCACGTAGAAGATGAGTTATTGTACACAAATCACAATGACCTGGGGGCATATTGGATTTGACCTTAAAGAGGTCACGGAAGAAAAATACAACATGCATTCTTCTGCTTAGCTTCAAAATGGTGATAAGGATGAAAACTGACTACATTTAGCAAGGTTTTGTTCGATTGGTGCGCATTTCAATTTTCTCCCATAGACTTATAATGGGAAGTCACAAAATTGACATGTCACCGATATAAAGATCCGAGATACACGAACCGTAGATACCCTAGACCTTATTACACACTGTGAGTTTCAAACTGTTTGGTTCACCACTGTGGCTTCGGCAAGATGTCCAACTTTCAAAAACGTGACTTGGTCAGGTCTTGTAATGTGACCTGACAACGTGACCTTGAAAGTTAGGAGGTCAAAAAATCAGAAAGTGTGGGTAATTGATGACCAAATAGCTATGCAAAATTTGTCGGCGCTACGCGCCGCTGTTTTTCCGCTAGTCCTGAAAAACCTGTGGGGGGCGGATATCCGCCCCCCCCCCCGTTGGTGCGCGGGTTAACAGCCAACTAGTGTATGCATTGTGCGCAGCCGGAGGGCAGCTAAAGACCCGGCACCACATGCCGGCGTCGTCTTCATCAGCTCACCGGTATAGAGTTTCTCGGCCACGCTCGGGTCGTTCTCGTTGCTGCTCTGCATGCGTCGCAGCTTGTCCTGCTTCTTCAGCTGCTTCTTCTCCCGACGGCTCAGCTTCCGCTTGAAGTTGTCGTCACCGCCGACCGGCTCCCGGGTAGGATTCAGCGACTGTGGCGCGGCGAACATACACTGGTCAGATCAGCTGGTTGCCACTTCACTTTTCTGCAATACAGTAACTAGTAACGAATAAGTTCACCACCATGCAACATTGAGCACATAACCAATAAAGTTGATTTATTTTCGAAAGTTACAGTCCCTTCTTCAACATACTATTTATTTAATTTTAAAATAGACCTTTTATACAACAGTGCATTTGTCTACTAAAAATTAAAAAGAACATTGTGACAGGCTTTGAAAGAAAATAAAAACGCATGAGCAATATGCAAAAACAAAATGTTACGTCTGGACTGCACAAACATTTAACCATGCCAATTGCCAACCATGCCAGAACAAAAGGAGCATCAAGCATTACCATTCATTGTATTTCCTTTCGTTTTTTGCTTTCTGTCGGCATAGCCAAGAACTCATGTATTAAAATTGCGTGTAAAAATACAAATTGAGTACAATTGAACAGTTCAAATTGTGAAGTGAAGCGAACATTTATTGGATACAAATCGGTAATCGTGAGTTAAATATGGGTCATCAGTTTGCACAAACTGTAAGCTTGCAATAATCAAAAGCACTCTTCTTGCAATCTAAATATGGTGAAAGCGTGCGCGAAATACGGAATGTGGAAACGTAACAACAAAACGTATAGTGTTGGCTTGATAGTGACAAACGAAACGGGAATCTTTCGAAAATGCTTACCCTTCCACGAGATAACTGGAAAGGGAAATTGCATATTTATTAGCTCTGATAGTTTTTTAGGGGAAGTGAGATAATAGCTCTTTGCTAAGCAGTTTGTTTAGAGGATCCAAGGAACTACCATCCAATTACGTTATTTCACTCAGCTGGCAAAATCTGCCATCAAAGAGACTGCATGCCATACATATTTCTCTAAAAAATCAGATAAGATATCGAGCGACTGCCACCACCACCGGTCGAGGTTTATCACAATCATGATCAAATAGAAGGGATGTGCTGAGGCTCGAACCCAAACCCACCTTCCCAGGACAGGGAAGCAAACGGAAATCAGATCACTTCGCTACAGAGAAGGCGCGTACTGAACATTGTCACTATAACTAATTGCTGGATTTCGTCGAGACTGCCGCGCATAAATGCAAGCAACTCATATGGGACACCAAGTCCAACCACACAGGTGACACACAATTATCTGGAATAAATGGACTGTTACTTGACTATAGCACAAGCATACAACATAGCAACACTAAGAGAATCGCCCAAAGCCCAACTATAGCCAAATCAACGCCTTACCCAATGCTTTTCATCGAGGTTTCGCAGCAGAAAGCGTCCCTCCCTGTCATCTTGGTTCCAGTTGAGCTGCAGATGCAGAGGTCTCTCGTCCATGGCCAGCTCTCGCTCCTCTGAAACAGCCGACCGTACGTCAACATCAGTCCTAGGATGTTCAGACAGCGGTACATCATCTGACGCGACACTACCGCTCCTGAGAGAGCTAAACATTGGGGAGAAGTACACTCGCGTACAGTGATAAGCCTTCGAATAACTTGACGACATGCAGCTATGGAAATATAAAAAATCAGATGAAATTCTCCTCACCGCTATAAAACCTACCACCGCACAAAACGACTAAAACGTAAGTAAAAAAGAGAACCCGTCAACTCCCTCCAGTCCTTTGAGCCAGTAACCGAGCACTGTCTCACTACTGAACACATCATGTACTAGCTCCCGTCCCGCCCCCGATCAGTCACCCACCTCCGCTCTCGTGGATCTCGTAGACGGCGAATCGCGGCGTGGAGAGCATCCTCATGTCGGGCCGGAACTTCTCGGCGAGCGCCGCGATCACGTCCCCCGCAGTGGCCGTGGACGACACGCGGATACATTTGGTGCACACCTTCTGGCCCGAGTCCTGGTAGTAGAACCTGCCGGACAGCACACCCGGGCGACGCTCACATGCCTAGTTCGGTGCTCACGCACAGTGTTCAGTGGGAAGTTGCCGTTGCTCTGACGGTACACAGCAGAGACAGCGGACACGACAGAGCGGGAACAATGAGACAATGACAGGTCAGGCCTTACGACGCGAACAAGCAGGCAGCCCGGACAAAGGCAGCGACTCCGACTATGAAATTAGGCGTGATTTGGCATTGTGGACGCCTCAAACGTCAAGGTTGCAAAGCACTGTGAATAAACAAGGATGGAGAGAAGTAATGCGAAGTTAGCAGGGAAAATGAAAGTTACTGTGCAGTTGCAGTGAGCTTGTGAGTGGGTTTCAATGAACTACTGCATTTGTATACAACCAAGATTCACTTTAAATTCGCCACAGGCCAACGATAGGATTTAGTCCGAATAGCAAACGGAGTTAAACTGCAGCAAGTTACCAAGCAGCTGCCGCTGCATTGCATTACTATCAATTCGCAGTATAGCGATCGGCCGGCTGGTCGGTCGTAGTCTTCGTGTGAGATACTGACGTCTGTACGGCCGGCCCATTCCAACCACTGGAGCCAGTAATTGTGCAGCACGCATGGCTGGCCATGTCTGACGCAGGCAGCGCAGCGCAGCGCAGGCCACCGGCCACCGACACCGTAACACCGCACAGTCCGCGCAGCAGCGGCCGTGGGAGACCGATGCAAAGACCACCTCGTGCTGCACCGCTCCACACCCAACGAACACAGCAACTAGCCAGCTCAGCCAATCAAAACAGCACACCGAAGGTGAAATCACAATATCCGGCAAATACTATACGACAAATCCCCGGTTTGGTAAAACAAACCTTGCTCTGTGCCGTTTACCATGCTGCATGCACTGTTGCCTATGTCGGTCGTTGAGTTCGTGAAGCATGTCACGGGCGGATGGTCACCCACACCCCTGTGAACGGAGTCGTCCGAGCGAGCAGCCTAAACACGCAAACGTCAGCGCGCCTTCACACGACTGAGCCGCAGTCCAGCTCCGGACCCAGACTTAAACCAGCTCACTGGTACATTACACATTACGCTGCTAACAGTAGACAAATGCCCCGCCTCCGAACAATGGACAAACGTAGGAGCGGCCGTACCTGACATGACGTGACCTACCTCACTGTCAACAGACAAACATAGAAGCGGCCGTACCTGACATGACGTGACCTACCTCAGTGTCGCCCTGTGACACTGTATAACGTCCCCCGCAGTCCCGACCTCTAGAGCATCACCTACACGCCCGGCCCGTACCTCATGACGCCGTGGAACTCGAGCTGCTCATTGGGCTCAGACAGCTCGAACAGGTCGAGCCGGTTAGCGTTCCACTGGGCGATTACATTGCTGAGGTGGTCCCGCTGGCGGGCCGTCGCCGGCTCCATGGGTCGCTGGCGGGCCGTCGCCGGCTCCATGGCTGGACGGCGGACGGCACTGGGCGGAGAAACACACAGAGAGAGGGGGTCACTGGCTGACGAGACAGACGAGCCGCTGGCGGGCCGTCGCCGGCTCCATGGCTGGACGGCGGACGGCACTGGGCGGAGAAACACACAGAGAGAGGGGAGGTCCCGGCTCCATGGCTGGACGGCGGACGGCACTGGGCGGAGAAACACACAGAGAGAGGGGGTCACTGGCTGACGAGACACTTACTGACATGCTGACTGGCGGGATGTGGAGAGAGCACGCAGCACTCGCAGGCTACTGGAAGTTCACTGGTGGGATATAAATAGGACACTGACTGACATAAAAATGACTGATGGGACACTGATGAATGCGACACTGACATGTCATTCCTATGACATATCATTGGTGGATCACCAACAGACATGATGCCCATGTTAAGACTAGCACCTAACTGCAGCTGTACCCTTTGTACATCATTCCACAAGGTGGCTGCAAATATAAACATTGCATACTCATAGCAGCATCCTTTTGTGACATATAGATTATAGACATACATTAATGACAGACAGAACTAACATATGGAATGACAGATGGATTGACAGATGGAATGATAGATATGCATTGATCTGGCAACATGATTTAGCAAAATTGAACAGAATCAGCAATTGCCTATAATTTGTGTGTGCTGGCAGCCCATTCTGTCCGCCCCCTGTAGCTCAGTGGGAGAGCGCCGGTCTTCTGACCTATCTCAGTAGTGGCAGCCTGGGTTCGATTCGCTTCGGCGCTCGCTATTTGCTCCTGAACTGCGATGGCCTGCGGCCGGTGGCAGCGGTCGCACTCAAGGCCATGGTGACGTCAGAGAGCGGGGGCGGACAATGTCCAGGTATGTCGGGCACGTACAACTTTCGTCTCTAAATTCTGCCGGCCAACAGGAATAGCGCGATCGGGTGGTGAGGTCAGAACCAGCGCAACAAGCTCTGCTTAGCGCGGGTCCTGACCTTGGAAAGCAATCCCTACAAAGCATTCGGACTAAAAAAAAAATGAGACCCATTCATATACAAAGGCCCACCAAAGCAAGAAAGTCCCGAATCTGCAGAAGTTACTGAGCATCAGTTACAACATAAGACAAACTAGCGAGTAGAATATTATGAGATAGCATCAAACACCTTAGCCTGACTTCTGCCCTGAACCTAATGGGGCTGTACCCGGATCCTTTTTATAACATTGGATGTATTTGATACAATTGTCATCTGGCCTGCTGCCAGCACTAAGGGATAGTTAGAAGATTTAAAGCTGGGGTATCCTTACAGCTAAGCACGTTTCAGGAACACAAGGTAAATCCGGATTTTGTTCAAGGTTAACATGACCTAAAGCCGAATCAGGGTTGATATTTATATGTAAATTTAGTCCGAATCAAGGTCCGAATGATTTGTATGAATGGCTTTCCGAGGTCAGGACCAACGCTAAGCAGGGCATGTTGCGCAAGTTCTGACCTCACAACCCAATCACGCAATTTCTGTTGGCCGGCAGAATTTAGAGACGAAAGTTGTACGTGCCCGACATACCTGGACACGGTCTGCCCCGCTCACTGACGTCACCTGGCCTTGAGTGCATTCGCTGCCACTGGCCGCAGGTCACCCCAGTCAGGAGCAAATAGTGAGCGCCGAAGCGACTCGAACCCGGGCTGCCACTACCGGGATAGGCCAGAAGTCCAGCGCTCTCCCACTGAGCTACATGGGCGAACATAACATATCTGATACATAACATATCTGCAGAGATATTCTGCAGATAAAAATATACATTTGTATACTGCAGTTAACCCTATTCCCTGCGGGGGGCAGATTCTGCCCCCCCCCCAGTAGTTTTTCGCCCGCCGCTTCTGAACTTTTACGTCTATCGTCTTGAAACTTTCGGACTTTTCCTAAATATGAATGACGCGCGTTCTGTCATAATTTTGAGAAAAAAATTGTCCCAGTAGAGGCGGCTCAAGGGTCATGTTTTTGGGAGGTGGCTACGAATGCGGTTGTGCGGTGCATACTTCCTTCGTAGTTTGCGGTGGAATAAAAGCGTCAGAAACTAAGTTACTGCTTTATATATTATATATAATTGGATTATACATATTTTGGGGCAGAGGCGGACTCAGGTACATAAAATGTGAGGCAATATCCTCCGTCGATCTAGGCCCAACTTCAAATAAGCAGGATGATAAAAGGCATTCTGCACATCGTGTCCCCCACGTTGTTTACCTGAATCGGCCTATGCACAATTTGTTACATTTAACAAATTACAGCAACAAATCCCACATGTGACGTTTCCACGTCCCAAACGCTCAGGAAAAGCACATATTTTTTATAAAAAATCCACACATTTTTTATCCCTGAGTACGCATATGATTGTTAATTTTTGCACTTGTCCCTTTCATACATTTAAGACCATGACATAGGAAGCTCAAAAACGTTTTTTGCATGAAAATCGGTCGAATCACTTGGCCACGATGACCTTTCAAAAAACACCCGAAATTTGAGTATTTTTGGCCCCTTGGCCCCCCATTTTTGAACAAAAAAGCAATTTCGGGGTCCAAAAAGAAAGATTTCGTCACGACGAATCGAATGGTGTTCGTCCCATCGAAGTCGACCGAGCGTTCTCGGTCAGTCTCGGTCAGTTCTCGAGATATCTGGGGGGGGGCAGAATCTGCCCCCCCCCCACACACACGCAGGTTAACGTAATTCTGGCTGACCGCAGGGAATAGGGTTAACTGATCTGTTATTCAAGCAGGTTTATCAGGAATTATCAGGAAGATCCTTCATATAGTCCTTCCAAATAAGTGGGATGATTTTGATATAGTTCCAGAATTGCCAGTCAGCATCCATACATACCTACTAGCGGTGTCAATCGGTAACCAAAATTTTTGTTACCGAAAAAATGTGTGACCGATTCGGTAATCGGTCGGTCAGGCTTATCAAATTTTGGACACTTTTCGGTCAGCTCAATCTTGTTTAAATAAGTATACTGTTTAAAAATCGTCAAAATCTTGGAAACATTTTTTGGCCTCAACCAAAATCGGTCAATATTTGGACAACCAAAATACCTCCTGTTTGGTATTGGATTGGTTTTGGTCAGAAAATTTTGGGAAAATGACATCACTAATACCTACTAGCCTTACAGGGCCAAACAATGGGCATCAACCATTTCCCAAGGCTGATGGGTCACCCTAACCAGTGTCCTGATTTTCTCAAATATGAGTGGAAGCCCATGCTGAAATGCAGTGTTTTTGTCATCGACATCCCTAGCAATCAAGCTAAGCCATATAAAGCAAATTCAGGTATTATGTGAAGAAAAAAAACTTTCTCCAAAAGATGACAAAATAATTTATATTTTCTACTTTTCAGTTAAACATCTTTCCAACAATCTGAGATACTGTGGCACAGCTGGAACACCGAACAAGGAATCATTTACTGCATGAAAGTCCTCTGAACTTGCAGCGAAATTACCAAATTAAACAAAAACCATCAGAACAGCTATTTTGATTACATATACATACAGCAACCTGACTGCCTGAACCTAAAGTATCAATTGTTGGTTATCATAAAATTTTAACCTCAATATCCATCTCTTTCTGGAATAGTGATGTCCTCTCAGCATAAATCACATTCTTGTTATATATTTTTTAAAAAATCACACACACACACACAAATGACACTGACCCAAACACAATGTCTGACATGCCATATTACCACATTTCACTGTGGCAGAGGACGTGTATACTCCCTTAAGAATCAATCACCACTGCTACTATGAAATGTCAAGCATTATGACATGGTCAACCTTGCAGTAGTTACCTAATAAAGGATAACTAACAGTAACATTGACACTCATGCCACTGCCACATCCTAACACCATACTTCATGCTGTTGTCTATCTTGACTCTTGAAAGTGTCAGTATTATCTAACTCACCAATAGTATGGAAAAATTGGTCTTATGATGTATCTGGCAATTTGCATAATGGTTATTTACCCTGGCCTTTTGAATGAGGACTAATTGTGATATTCCTGGAGCAGGCATCACACTTCCATACACCACATTTCAAATACTGGGACAGGCCTGAACAATTAAGGCTGGGTGGTACAGCTGGTTTGATGACATCACTGGGATGAGTGAGAGAGAATCTTTTAAATTAATTGTAACAATAGACTCTGAACATGATAACTCCTCCAGGGTTAGAGCCTAAACAAACCTAACCTAACCTATGGACCCCAGTAATCTTTGACTAAGGTACCTGTCAGTCGGTGCAACATCACTAGTGTCAGTGTATCATGACAAAATATTTGTCCACAATTCTTCATCTGCAAATCTCATCTGGAACCTTCTGGATGAATCCTAATAAAACCTTACCTAACCTTTATAATATATTGCTGCTGATAGAGATTCAAAACACAGGAGACTTGAACCTAACCCTGGGTGGAGATTGGTTCAACAAAACTTTGGAGACACCAGTGACATTATCAAACTGACTTCACTGCCCACCCCTTGCTACACTACTTACATGCTGCACCGACTGACGGTCCTTAGTCAAAGATTACCAGTGTGCCTGCAGAGCGCACAACCTACAGGATGTGATCAATAGTGAAAATACTCACACAGTGATGTCATCAGGCCAGCTATACCACCCAACCTGTGATCAGACCTGTCATACTATCTACAGTATGATGTAAGGCAGTGTGACACCTGCTCTTGGAATAGGTAGGTACCCCAATTGGGCATTGGTAGGGCAGACATCACGCAGACATCGTACATAACACTGTAGGTAGTGCGAGTGTGATGAGCCTGAACAAGTGGTGCAGCCGGCTTGATGACGTCATTGGGAAGAGCATCAAATGGTCTTAATGGCTATGATACTACATAGGTTTCATCTTGATCAGACTTTAAGGCCATATGGGTACTATTTAGGTTTTGTCTCAATCAACCCCCCCTGCAGTTCGTGTAATCGGCGCGATATATTATTGCAGTTGCGTCGGGTTAATGGCCATATAATCTTTAGTTTTTTCCTGATTAGATTTAATGTCTATATATTATTTAGATTTCATCCTGATCAAACTTAATGGCTACCTACAAGCGGTAGGGAAGGTTAGGTCAAGTTGATTGTTTCCCTCCCAATGACGTCATCAAGCCAGCTGCACCGCCTGCCGCTTGTTCAGGCTTGCCACAGTGATGTGTATGGAAGTGTGACGCCTGCCCTACCAAGAGCATGGATGAAAAATACCCTGGATTGGCCACTCTGTCGGCGCTTTTGATGTAGGAGACCATGACGGCCACCTAGTGGTTGAAGCGCAAAGCTTCAGCATACAGAGAGCTCCCGCCAACCACATCAAGCCAAACATGTCCCCCTTGTTATCTTTTGATCTAATAACCACAGCGCAATGCGCAAGGCGGCAATAGAAGCTCTTCATAAGAAAAATCAGAAGCATACAAGACATATTTGAATAAGGTCACATGTCAGGTCACAGCTAGGGCAAGGGTAAAAACAATGTATTTTGGTTGATGGTTCATATTTTCCGTCCAAAGCCTCAGATTGAAACTCTTTTCACACAAATTGCTCTCCAAGGTATGATTAAACAAATAACCTCAAAGGTATGATATGAACAAATAGGTATTCAGTATTGTTGGATCCCATATTTGAAATGGCATTACATATTTTCATATAATTAAATAACCAATAAATGTACAGCAACGGCACGCCCACCATAATGATCCCTACCTTCCAAGGATTCTATATACCAATATTTATATGCGTCAAAATACAACAACTGTACTTGCAGAGGGAAAAAGCATCTGAAGCACTTCAGCGTTTCAACACTATTTAACATAAACAAACCGTCTCCTGTATGTCGTTTGGTCGGTCATATTTGTCGCTGAGTGGCCAATCCAAGGTATTTCTCATCCATGCCAAGAGCCCCCGATTGTAAGGTACCAAAGTAAAAATTCAAACCATGAACACCAGCTTACCTACACACAATTAATTACAACATGGAGAAGTTATTAATTTATGTGATCCTCAGACCACTCGCCAGTAAAAAGACGACAAAGTTGAATCATGATAAACGATAAAAGCTGATCATAACATTAACAATCTCACTCAGACTGACTGATTCACCATGATTTCGTCCCACGGCTATGAGCACAGGAAAGAAACTCGTTTTAAAGATCGACTCACCTTGACCTAAGCAGTGGTTGATAAGTTTCAAATCTCAATTCGAGCCTGTCATAAAAATATTAAATAATGTTAAAAATCAAAATCACATGCGCGCACTTCACAAACGCCGCAACTGACATTTGTTTCCCATCGCCGTTTGCTTCACCGGTAACTAATGGCAACCGCAGGTGGAAGCCGCTGAAATGCTCCAATCAAAAAACTTTCGCTTACATATGGCAGCACGTATTGCGACGTCTATGGCGTGACAGTTACGTTTTCCCTTTACAAGCTTCTGTAAACTTTTTGGTGTCATTTCCTTTGACCCCGATCCCATAAGGGTGATGAGTGGGATCCGATTCCGTGGTGCGCGTTTGTGCTGAGTGATTATTAGTGATAAGAAGACTTAAGTGATAATCTGTGAGTAAAATAATCACATGAAAATAATATTTCCAAAAGCTACGGTTGTGTCTCCGAGTTAGTCTGTGTTTGTCAAAACTCAAGTGCGTGTGATTGTTGAGTGCTCCGCCCCTTACTAAAGAAATAGACAAGGAAAAGTTTTGTTTATCATATGGATGGTATTACAAAGATGTGTTCAGTATGCTTTGTATGCATCAATGTTGACTATCAATGTGGTTTATGATGATATTCAGTCTTTATTTGTTGTTAGTGTATGGTTACAACTGATAGTAGCAGGACTTGGACTGGGAAAAAAATAGCAAAGGGATGCAGCAATATCATCAGACATCAACCTTCAACAGTTGCAATATACAGTTCATCTTAAATTGTTTTATGTTTCTTTCTTTTTGGGTAATCTGCTTGCACTCTGGGTTTGAATTGTCAAGAAGACCAACATGATAAACTTACTACAACTTAAACTAGCATGACAATCACTAAAACATAACAATAACTTATTAATTATAAACTGATTCTCCGCCAACAACATAGACCATGCATAAATGGTCTAAATAGAGGACATTTGTTGGGAGATTATGACCAGGTGTGTCACTATGGTCGGGGCCTAGGCCTGTCATAATCTCTCTGGCCAGAGTCTGCCCCCCTCCCCCCAGTTTTGCATGATTTTAGTTAGCCCTAGTTTGGAAGGCTTCCCCCTAAACCCCTGGCTGCCCCCTACCCCACTCAAAAGTTGTTTTGGGACACCACTGCTTACCACAAACTATTTTAATAATGCTACCTACCCAAAATTTATTTCCTGAATTGTAAATGTATATAATGGTGTGAGTGGGGAGGGAGGGAGTAGTCAGGTATTTAGGACGTTCAGCCAGGTGCTTTGCCTTCCAACTCACATAGGGATAATGTTAAAATTATGGTTATCTGTGGGGCCAAAGCAATCCAGAGAGGCCTAACACCCCCCCCCCCCCCCCCCCCCTCCCCCTGCCCCTGGTGGCAACGCCTCTGCTAAGAGCCATAGCATTGAATTCTAGCATAGTTAATAAATTCATCCTGGTGGTTTTAATATTGTATAGTGTATACTTTTAAATACACTGTTTATAAGTGTCACAATTTTTAGTCAATGAATGCACCATGATCATCAGGTCAAATCAATTTTCACTCTTGTGACATTTTCAGACAATTCCTAAGGCTCATGAAATTGATATGCAATTGAGTTACACACAGCATCACTGCATCAGTCACCATCCTACAATGCAAAATTGGTTGTCATGAGGGAAGCTGTATTGTAGTATATATACCTCTTGGAGGATGTGTGATAAAATCATATATGATATGAAATTGGTCTTTGAATGCAATAATGCCAGCGATGGATGAATTTAACAACCATGTGTGGTGACCATAACCCATGCACCCTCATACCTCAGTTCTCAGGGTATATTTTGACCTGGTCTTGAGCAGCAGTGTGACCTAAAGTAGATAGTGTTAATCATGTTCTATATGTGTTAAGAACATGTATTGCTATGTTTATCACTATTTGTGTGTCTTATCAAATGTATGACTTATAGATCAGCAAAAATAATGACAATAAAAAACAACTCCATGCCATTTTCAATGAAATTGAGGCCCCTATTAATTGCAGGTTATTTATACTGATGTAAGGAAATCTTATGTTCCAGGTTTGCCTGCAGTAACGCATTGGAGTGATGCTGTCAAGGATAAGGTAAGTTTACTTACTTCCCTTATGTCATGGGGTGATGAATCACTCAAATCAGAGGATTGCAAACCTATTGTCTTCAATTTTAAGGATTCATTCTCACCTGTTGAACTCACCTGTTAGGTTTCCTCAACCTTCATCTCTGTACAGGACAGGAAGGAGGGGAAACACCTTGGCGTACAGAGACGCTGCCATTCTTCAGAAGGTCGGTATGCTGATTGACAACATTATTTATAGACACTGGGTAGGGATTGTATTGTGACGTCTGACATTAGAAGGTTTTGCTCATTCAAAATATATGCTATTCAAAAGACGATCCTAGGAAACTATGTGAACAGAAAACAAGCCATCAGCCGTTACCAGCGGACAATCACAGAAAATAAAAGGCAAAAAAATTTTTGGGAGGGGCCCCAGAGTACAAAAGCACAACAATGGTAAATATCACATGACAGAGTAAGTTGGAACAATGAGAAACAAAAATAATATATAATAAACGCTAATGGAGAGACAGAGGGGTTGACGTCGTAGGATTGGAGGGTGAGACAGTGGAATCCTTGGCGCTTATGTTACCACCACCCCAGCTTGAGAAGGATGGGGTGCATCCCGGGGTGTTTGGGAAAGGTGTTAAGGATATGGAGGTTATGCCGCCTCCTAACCGACATATTCGTATATCTATCACCCAAAGTAGTTGCCAGCCCATCTCTGAACGAGGTGCGGGTTTCTCGACTACGCATACTGGAAGAGCATCCAACCCGTATACTCGATGCGAGAAGAATCGGAGGTCCTCGCATCAATGCCACGACAGCCTTGATGTTACAACCTATGCCCGCTTGTTCTGCTGTCTACATTTAAGTTCCACAGAGCTCCTGGAGTATTTCAGCAATGGCCGTGAAAGATTTCCCAGATTTAATTTATATCCGCACGAAATAGCCGACCTTAACAGAAAGAGGTCGAGGGCCTCTGAGCACTGTCGTCCATACTCTGTCCGGAGCCCTGGATTGTGCGAGTCCAGAGTCTCTGGACTGATTCACATTTTCTTAAGGTCCTGGAGATAACCTACTTTCACACTGGTGAAGCATACTACCAGGATTGGACGGTATATGCGATTCAAGATGTGCATCATGAAATCTGGCGAGCGACACTCGGGTAGATTCAGAATTAGTGGGCGCTCCTCCTGCCTTCCTAGTGATACTACTGCTTGCTTGTGTCATGGAATTCACTCGTCGTCGTGTGACACCAAGATCACTATAGTAGAAGCACGTGGTAATTGGATCTACCAGCTTCCAAAGTATATTGGTGCAGGGCATTATGGACATGAAATCTTACGCCGGAAGTGTAACCAGCACACTTTTTGGAAGTCATATCAATCCCCATGACTCTGCGGTTGACGTGGAGCAAGTTTGACTATCTTCTGAGAGTTGTGCTGCACTAGATCTGCGGTGTGTCTTTATTCCAGGTTCATGAATATTTTCAGATCAGTCAGCTTTTATTATAGCGGATAATATGTAGCCATCAAAATCTTTATAACTACACTTAAGCTAGACGCGATGTGATTGATTGTAGATTGGAACAAGATGGCCCCAAGACCGATCCTGGGGTCCCACTCGTACCATCTCTTTGTGTCACTATTGTGCCTTTTGATTAGAACTTGCATTGTTACGCCCACCAGAAAGTCCTGCAGCCATCTGATTAATCTACCATGGACGCCTACTGACCTGAGTTTATCAAGGAGGATAGCATGGCAGACCACATCAAATGCCTTAGCGAAATCAAACAATATGAGGTCAACAGGATACCCAGAGTCCAAACCTGCAGTGACTTCATCATATGTCAGGAGTAACTGGTCCTCAGTAGACCGTCCCGGTCGGAAGCCAAATTGCTCCTCCGTGAGGATATGGTTATCGGTGAAGAATGTGTAAAGCCCTTTATATACTACTCTTTCGAAGCTCTTGCATGAAACTGAGACTGGCGAGACAGGCAAAGTTCACTGGATACGCGGCGAGACCTTTTTAAATATTGGAACAACAGAGAGGTTCCAGGCCAAAGCATGTTCCTTCCAATAATGACTGTTTGCAAATCGGTAAGAGGAACGGTTAGCGCTGAAGCACATGACTTCAGCAGGCGTGGATGCAAACCATCCTGGCCCATTGCTGAGTTGGGATCTAGCCTGCTAACTATACCATAGACATCTGCAGGACCGAAGTCAACATCATCGAGTACAGCCTCCTCATCGCTGATGTGAGGCGGGTAACTGGAATCGCTTGTGTGTGTATGCTGGAAAATGTAATCCAAGAAACAATTCAGCCATTTTTTGGGATATCTGTATGTCTTCGAACAACGAAGTGGGCCAATAGAGGAAGCGAGCTGTTTTCTTGTGTCCCGTATGTACGAATGTAACAGTTATTTGGGTTAGCTTTTAGATCTCGGAATGGAGACTGCTTCATACTCAATTTGGACGTAGAGCAAATGATCGAGATCTCCATTTACCTGATTAAATGTTCTCAAGGCTGATACCTAGAGGAGCCTTCCTCCTGATTTATACCTTAGGTCTTTGAAGCCTCCCATGCCAACTCTTTCGCGTCGCTTAGCGAACTTGGGGGTTGGACTGCCAAGGATGAGCTGCTCTGGCCACCTTGACTCACCGCTTGAAATATCGGTCGTGAGTGGGTCTAGAATTGACACAGTTTAGTGTAACGCTTCTTGGCAGTGAGCTGTGCAAATCGAAATCCCAGTCGATTTCGTTTACTCTCCTCTCTCTACATCCCATACTGTACCGCGATCACAGAGTCGGTGCTGCCGTTTTGAGATGACTCTACTTCCACGTAAACATTTCACAATGATGCTACAATGATCAATCCGGGGAGGAGGCTGCACATCGACCATCTGATTATGTCCTCTCAGTAGTTCAGGATCAGGTCAAGCACATTGCCTGATCTTGGGAAAAGTTGCCTCGGTATCCCCTGTAATTAGCCCTAGAGTGTAAACATATCCAAGAACTCCTCTGTCACTGACTGGTGACCCACAAGGATTGCTGGTTTAGCCAACTGATGAGGGAAGATTAAAATCTTCTAGTATTACTACCTCTTTGTCAGGCACAAATATTCAGGAGGAAATCAGATCAGGGCCTGGTTCTGGTCAGGATTGTTTGAAGGGGGCCTGTACACAACAATTACTAAAATATTCAGTTTAGTTAGCCTGAATGAAAGATAGTTGGCTGGAATATCTACATTATAACCTGATATTTTCCTTCACATACACCATGTTTGGGTGAGCTCCCAGAGTCGTTACGGAGTATTTCGTAACCAGGAATAGCAATTGTAGCATTTGATATCAATGGAGTTAGGTGTGACTCAGTGATTAACAGAATGTCAACTGGAAGGGATTTCCAGGGCAGTCTCGAGACATTAACTTTGGTGCAGCTTACCAATCACATTGCATGGACTAATTGTAAGGCATATGTTGCGTTGAAGTTCCCATATTCAAAATACGGTCTCCCTCCTTGGTGCAGGAGAGGGCCGGGAGACCTCTTTGGCCTCCTCCCCCCCTGCGCCTGGGGTCCGTGGAGGAGTCGGGGACCGGTGTCTGGGGGATCGGGATCGGGGACCGGTGCTGGGGGATCGGGGACCGGTACTGGAGTGTCGGGGTCCTGAGCTCGGGGAGCAGGGCTGCTGTCATACACTTGCTTGGGTATAGTTTCCTGGTATGGGCCAGGGCTTCCTGATCTAGGAGGTGAGGCATGACGATGGGGCTGGCTATGTTGGCTGTGCTGTGCACGAGTTCCAACACCTCCATGGAACTGCTGGTCCTGGCGATGAGACCGAGGGGAAAATCTTGCCCGGAGTTCTTCCCGCTGTAGGAATGTAAGGTCGCGCCTAATGAAAACATGCGAGTTCTCAGAGTCCCTCAGTTCCTTTGCCTGCTCCAAGATCAGCTTCCTAAGTCGGATGTCATGGATATTATCACAGGAAAGGTCTGCATCACTTCTGACTCTGCCACACCTCTTCAGGGTCACTCGTTCACCTATAGGGCATAGCAATTGTCACCAAACTTCGCTGCGCCTTCACCAGCTGAGCCCACCCGCAGACCTCGTGACACCAGGAGGACCTCTTTTTGCGCTCCTCCATTCCCGCAGCTCTTGCTCTCACATGTGGCGTAATCATTGTGGTGTTGGTCTGTTCCTTACCAACACTGTGTAACCTGTTTATTTGCTGCACTCTCAGTGTCATGCAGGACCGTCCAGTTATGCAGGGCGAGATCAGCATGGGTGTGACTGACCCTGGTGATATGGTGTGCTGACGGTGCTGACCCTGGTGTGTATTGTGATGAGTTGGGCCCTGGCACTCAGCAAAGGTTGGGCCTGTGAGACCTTGCGTTTCCTGTTTGCTCCTGCCACCAGTGTGTTGTGAGTCTTGGCTTCGGTCAAACAGCATGGCATGTTCTTTTGAGATATTCAAGAGAGTGTACTGGTGCATGAATTGAGAGAGACACCAGTGTCTTTGATGAATGAACCATCAATCTGTTCAGAGATGTTTGATTCCACCTGTTGAAGCCCTCCCAGAGGAGATTGCACCGATGCATCTTTCATAACCGGTTTTGGCTGGACATTGCCAAGGTTGGGACGCCTCCGACAAGCGTCACAGATGAAAGCCAAGGTGTTATGTTTTGCCAGAGCATTGTAGCTGCCTTTCAATTCTTGACACACGCATGAGACCACCTCCACAGATGTCGCATGCCCCCCTGTGCATCCTTCTACAAACCAAGACATGTAGCATTGGCAGTCCGCCATTACAAGTTGAGATGTCTAACTCAGCAGAAGGTCTCATTAGTGTGGGAGATATCACTGTTCCAACATCAAGTGGGAGAGCTTTAATGGCAGATGCAACCGCACTCCCGCCTTTGAGGCGGTCAGATGTTGTGCTGCCATTCACTGAACTCACGACCGGTGAATCCCTCGTTGTAACCCTTGGCGGAGTTCTAGACGTTAGCATCCTACCAATTCAGCAAGGATGGACAGGTTGCACCTGAGACCTAGCTGACACAAACTGATACCAGAAGCAACCACACTCAACACACAAAGCAACTCACCCTCAGTAGGTACCTACGAAGAGAAATAAGAATGACACAATAAGAAGCTGAACCACCAATTGCTCACCAAGCAGACAACATATGTGCACCATGCATGATAGGTCTGGAAGAGTTTTGATGCAGGATTGGGATGTGGATGAACAGTTTAGAGTTCAGAGTCAGGTGAGTACTCCCCAACAAGTGCAAGTGGTGAGTGTTGACCCGTGAAGTAGACGAACACCAGTCCAGCATGCACCCGGCAGCAGTAGCAGTATGCAGACACCAGCAGCATGCAGAAGTCCAAGGCTGTCAGCTTGGCCGTCCTGTCGATTTCTCCCTGATTGATAACCGATCTGAACGATCTTGTTCCAAAAATAGAAACGATGGTCTCAATTGGCAATATTTGCATGCTCGGAGATCATGCAAATATTCATGATTCATCAAACTGATGTTAGTAGTTTTGTTTTGTTCAGTTGTATGTTTATGTGTCCAGCTTTGGTGGTTTGTATTGAAGTGTCTTTTGACATGCCTCATATAGAAGGAAGACAAATTTGCTGTTTTTGATAAGATAAATGGGTGCTAGTATGATTGAGAAAAACAAGGATCATTCAAAGTGCCTGACAAAATTATCCATACCAGAATGGATAAGCTTGTACTACACACTTCACTTTCCTATAATATAGGTCCAGCTTAAAGGGAATGTTTCACATTAACATAAGATTTGAGTTGAGATGGCCAAGTTGTTGGATTTTCATTGAAATTAAGTATTGTGAATTAAACACCACACGAGGTCTAATCGAAAGATAAATTTGAGTTTGGGGTTTTGACATCTTGCCAAAAATAAGCCTAGTGTATTTAGGGTAGCCTCTTAAAGCCGATGTCGTACCCTTATTATCAATTTTGATGAAGTCGACTTGTTTTACTTATAGTTATCTCATTAGCATACACTAGTCATACATATTGCACTGAAGGTTTCTTCTAGTCCAAATTCCTTTATATGACGTCATCAGCCAAAACTAAAACTTAGTTTTTCATTGAAATTGAGCCACTGCTTGTGAGAACAAATGTAGAATCAGTGTTCGGCAGCAATTTACTCATATTTTGCACCACAAGCGGCGTACATTGGACAACTTTCAGAGAAGTGAAACATTCCCTTTAAACTACTGAATGTTTTTCATAGCTTTGACATCAAATGGGTTAAGCATGGTCTTATCATAATACAGTCTTCACAATTGCTGATCGCATGCTGGTTATGCGTCCGATCCGACATCGATTCATTTCGATGCTAATACCATGGATGATGAGAATACTGCTTCTTTTGGCAGGGACAATCCCAAGCATGTGTTCGACTGCTTCTGTGAGGTGGTCATCCCGACCAAAGCCGACGAGAAGCCGTGGATCGTGCAGAAGTTCCCGGACTCGTACCAGAATGAACGTCTCTGAGAATCTGAATCTGGTGCCTCTGTTCACATTCCCCTGCGACTTCGAACGGTACGTCTCGGATGATTTGGTGCCTCTGTTCACATTCCCCTGCGACTTCGAACGGTACGTCTCTGGTAATCTGGTGCCTCTGTTCACATTCCCCTGCGACTTCGAACGGTACGTCTCTGATGATCTGGCGCCGGACACGATAAACGCTACCTCAGAGTTATACTGTCTTGTCTCTGAGTGACCGCGCTACTTCATATGGTGTAGGCCAACACGATCTATCTTCAACTTATCATGCAATCGAAGAACATGTGTTTGGTGCAGGGGTGGAACTTTATATCTCCTGGGGAGTGCCCGAGCCCCCCCCTCCCAATGATTTCAAATTTTAACATTAGGCCTAAGGCGTTGCATGGTAAGAGCTGAGTTCAAATCTATAAAATTAACATTACAGCCCCCCCCCTAGCGATTTCATAAAGTTCCGCTTGTGGTTTGGTGTGTAAAGCTTAAGCTTATGACACAGTCAATATGTTCATTAAAATGGTATTGAACGCCCATGAGCTCAAACTGATGACATCATTTGCATTTTCCTTTCGATATGTCAACATTAGACCGTTGAATGCACCGAGATGCACTTGACTTGCGCCGCTAGATCAAACCGATAATGATGTGATGTCGAAATCCGATGCTGACGCCCACACACCGCGCACTTTTATCATGAGTCGTAAATAAAATGCACATCCGATTATAGGGCTCTGAATTTGTTTCAATACGTGACCTAAGTGTGACGTCATACAAATAGCATGGCATACTCATCTGACGACGTAATGTTAAAGACCATTGGCCGTAAGTTGTTCCTCAATTCATCGGAAAACGGCTGAGAACTTAGTTATGTGAGATACATCATGTGATAGAAGGATATTTGTTCTATTTTATGAAATAATAAAAAGGTGTATTTATTGCAAGAATTAAGGGAATTTAAGCTAAGAAAGAAGACGTTACGTTCTTGGCGCACTTGTGACAAGATATTTCCTCACATAGCGTTTGAATTTGCATCTGTTACTGCGTCTTCAAATGACGTCATACTACGTATCACTATTTATCTGTTCATACTATAGTTGTTTTTATCATGTAATTTACTTTGACATAACTCAATTAAATGCAAAAAAGGCAATCAAGTCTCTACTCCATGCTTCCAGGAAAGTAACTGGCAATTATGACGTATGAGTATCACTCTAACACGAATTACGAAGCAGCGTTAGCTTTAAACTAGTTTTAAGACCTCTAAAAAAATGATACAAAATAGTCTGATTCACGTGACCTCTCAATGCTAAGTTCAACTTCATTTAACGAGAAGAACCCCTTATTTTTTGTGTCTATGGCCTTCGACACTTCGCAGTCAGCTACGCCGTCAGCTGGTTATATCAAATGACGTCACGGCTTGGGTCGCGTGTAGTCAAGTGTTATAGGTCCATGCATATTTTAGTACTAGGTAGTAGAGTTGATACTTGGTAGGTACTTAGTGCCTGGCTGTGTCTGTTGCCACTTTTTGCATGGGACTGTGCAGTATGTGCACTGTGCAGACTGCAGTGTGCAGACTGCACTGTGCAGACTGCAGTGTGCAGACTGCAGTGTGCAGACTGCAGTGTGCAGACTGCAGTGTGCAGACTACACTGTGCAGACTGCAGTGTGCAGACTGCAGTGTGCAGACTGCTAAATGGAAAATACCTACAGTTTTGCAAATGCATGCATGTATTCTTGAATCTACGTATATTCACTTTCGTTTGGATGTTTATTAGCCTCCCAATCAGAACCCTTCGCCATAGAGAGGTTATTACATGAACCCCGAACGCGGCTATCGAATCGCGCAATTCCTGCCCAGTGCCCAGTACCCACTGTATAATTCAGAGCGAAAACCTTTAGTATCGCAGAGCCTCGGTATGGTCTTCAACGAACGCTGGCCCTATCCGACGTTACCTGGCCATTGGGCAGCCGCCGCTACCAAGGTTGTGCTCGACTCAGTTTTTTTGGTCTGACTCGACTCATTTCATTTCTGATAGACTCTGACTCAACTCTGACTCATTGTCTGATAAAAAGTTTTTGCCTGACTCGACTCTGACTCACTCATTCCAACTTTGACTTTACCCCTGACTCAACTCTGACTCAAGGAAAAATGAGTCGACTAAAAGTTGAGACGACTCATTTTTGACTCAACAACACCGATAGGCGATAACTATTGACGGGGGGGGGTCGGAAATATTTTAAAGTCTATTCTTGCCATGTAATGTCACAGCTACAGTGTTAACTCTGTCAAATCTCGACATTTCTGTGGCTTCCAATCACTCAGTTGGCCCGTTATAATGAGTCCACTCAATTTGTATTCAGCTGACTCCACTCTGACTCCAACGAAAATATATGTGACTTAACTCTGACTCAACTCACTTGAGTCAAGAGTTGAGTCAAATTTGACTCACGACTCATAAGACGAGCACCACCCTGGCCGCTACCCCCTACCACTGATCCCATTCGGGGATAAAGGGTTTGCTCAGGCTGGGATTGGAACCCAAGTTGACCCGAAGGCCTCGCATTGCCGGGACGGAGATCGAGTCGACCGTCAGCGCTTACCAACTATGTCACGAGGGTGGACAACTGCGACGTTATGCACTTTGCATTGTGCTCCAGTAAATGTTTGCTTCAGCTTGTGTATTTCCAAATATTTCTGAGTTTAGAATGCAAGCCATGTTTTTCTCATGCCTGAGCCATAATCACTGTCACCGTCGAAATTGCCTTCGAGTCACGTCTAGCTAATCTACTGGATTTACCGAGTCCAAAGAAAAGTGAGGAGAAAGCCGTGTGTGCATTTTCAGCTAAAGCGATGGCTATCGTTGCATTCAGTCATCGACATTTGGCTGCATAAATGTAGTCAAATTAATATGACTATGATTTTCGGTAACCAGTCGGAACCCTTGTCTATGTTTCGTTTGTTGAACGTGCTTCGGTATATCCCATTCCCAATCGCGAGATTCTTGATCTCCAAAAATGTGTACTGGCATAAGTCGCATGTGCTGTCATGACGTACGATGCGCAAATACGCAGGTTATATGGGATATCCTCAACGGCAGACTACTGCAGTCGAGGGTCAGACACCAACACCAGTACCATACACCAACACCAGTCACCAGAACCCACGCGGTTACGGAGGGTGAGCAGTAGCGGCACGACGCCATTGTCGTGTGTGTCTGACTGAGAGCTAATGCTCGTTTGACGCTATTGTTCTCATTCGCCAGAAATTAAACCTCAACTTCAGCTTCAAACTAGTATTTGACTTTAAACGAATAATACATTAGTTGAAATAAATTAAAATCAGAGATAAAACAAGTCAACTTCGAATGAAAAAATCTATCAAATTAATTAAGTCAAAATGCAAATTAAGTTAAGGATCTTCAAATGACAATAGGTCGAATAATTCTGCAAAGCTCACCTTTCAACACAAACGCTACCACAGCTTCATCGTAAATGTATCAATCACGGCCAGTATGAGATGCTGCCGGGGCGCCAAATACCTGCAACTGATATCATCGTTATCCCTACGTTAACCCCACGTTATCATCAGCAGCAGTGGTAGGATTAAACCGCTTAGCAGCGATGCCTCGGCCACTTTGTCCCTTGACGACCGGTGAATCGGTGATGTTTCTTCAGCAGTATATACAGTGTGGGCGGGAGTGTTGGCGAGGGAATGTGGCTGATGGGTCACTGGTCAGTGACCCCGATCACACTGTAGTTGTGCTCATTTATCAAGAAACACCGCCCGATAGCAATCGGCCACAGCCAGTACTCCGTCCGCTCAGGGCCGGCTTGTCGTTTGGCTGAGCAGGGTTGAACATAGTAGGTCATCGTCATGGGAAATTAGCGTCGTGCTCATGCCGCGCAGTGCTAGATTGACTGGGTGTGGTATCCAGTTTGCAGTGCTGTGGATATTAACATTTTGCAGACTGGCATGAGCTGTTGCTGTCTTCTGCTTAACAAAAGCATCGTTATATGTAATCATGCCGTTCTGTATGCAGTTGTATTAGTTACTTTACTGCTGGGCATTTAACCGGTGCGGGTTGAAGTGACTGAGCGGGCTCAGTAGTTGCATTGCAGCATATCTTTTTCGATGCGTTTGAGTGCTAAGATAAACGGCACGCAGAGACTAGTGCTCACCGAAGGGCCATGGGGAAAATACGGAAATACTGCAAAACATCGAAAGGGAAGCTTCCATGGGCTCCGCCACGGGAGGGGGTGAGTCTCCCCTCTTTATTTAGCTTGTGGTATTATTTTCTTTTTTTCTGACACATAACTAGAAATCACCACGTCTGTCAACAAATTTGCACTGACGCTCACCCCTCCCCCTCCCAACTACTGCCCACCTAAAACTCCGGTCAACAGTTTTCGTTAACGCTCACCTCCCCTCGGTCAACAACTTTTCGCTGACGGCGACCATTTTGCTTCCCTCGATTCTGTCCCTCCACCCCGAACAAATCAAAGACGTGGCGGAGCCTCTCGAAGTTTCATATCACAGTCACGAATTGTATCGCTGAGGGCTACTACTGCAGTTTTTGTTTTGCGTTATAAGGTAGGTACTGCTGATTTCTGAATGTTAACGGCCGAACGTGATGCTCCCTCCACCTGCCTCACCCCCCCCCCCCCCCCCGGGCCGGCGAAGGGCAAAGCGTCTAGGACAACGTTACTAAACAGATTGTTTTTGCAACAAGATGTGATGCACGTGGATGTGGAGCTCATCGCCCGTATCCGCTTTTGGACTACCGATACACGGCATTGGTATACCTAGTATGGATAAATCCAGGCTGTTATCCAAAATACCAAAATACTGAAGCTCTGGGTCACCATTCCGCCCGATTCTGGGTATTAACCTCGTCTACCAGTCACGATTAGTAGAGTACATGAGTCAGAGTACATGAGTAATAGAGGTCCCTGTGTACCTTGACTCATATTCTATCGGCCGGAGAGACGGTAGCCCCGCATTATCACTGAGCGGCCAACTGTCATCGATCAGACTCAGATAACCTGTGACGTCACAACACCTGACTCAGAGAGGTCGCGTTGTCGGACGGTCGGGGGACGGAGGGGGCTGGGTGGCTTCTGCAGCGCTGGGGGTTCCAATCACTGCGCCGCCGTGACTGTAGGGCAAACAATCACAGGATTTATCAGGTGTTGTTTGGTCTGCGGGAGGGCTGCGTACATAGCGAAGCGTTCTCACTCGGGACGAAGCGATGGCTAGCCGAGAGCGATTTGAAGTCGTCTTTTCGACTGCTAGTTTTCGTTGAACTATGATTCCCGTGATCTTGTGTTCTGAGTTTGAACTCAGCTATGTAGTGTGGGACGTGGGTGGTATAGAGAGTCTTGGAAATAACTTTTGCGCATGACTCGCCGATACTTGGATCTCAGATGGCCTCTAAATGCGGAACGTAAAAGTTCCGCTCCTGAAATATGTCTTCTCTTGTTTCCAATAAATCCCTCTGAAATGGATGATTGGAATTGACCGAAAGCTTATAGTGCTACTGAAGCGCTCACGCTAAGAAGTTATCGACAAACTTGGTGCTATTTTCGACTCGGGATAGTGTCGATACCCACTATGACGTCTGGCTTTATTGGTTTCCCAGTCTAATCTGGCTCAGCTGAAGCTTATGAAGTGCTCGTTCTGTTTACACTCTGTATAAATTGCGCTGTCTATTTCGGTTGGAGGCGGGTAGCGCCCTTTGTTTGAATTCACCGCACCAGTAATTTGCAAAGGCCATGTTGTAGAAAAAAATAATTTATCTTAGCACAATGTTTTGACTTAACCCGTGCACTGGAGGGGGCATTTTGCCCCCCCCCCCACATGTTTTCGTGAATATCTCTAAAACGAAGCGGCGCAGGGCGGTGGTGTTTGTGCGACATTTACGGCAACACAGTAGCGGATCGGTGAGCCGCTGGAGTACCGCTGTGGCGCTGGTCGTCCCAGGCCCGCTGACTGACAGCAGCTATCGCGTCTGGAAGAGCGCTGGCTGGCCCGCCAGTAAGTTCCGCGAATCGCTCCACGGCTAACTGCTGCGCTGACGGCACCTCGCCGGCAGCGTGGCTCGAGTAGATGTGGCGGACCAGCGGGAGAGCTGCGTGTGTCGAGGCCAGGTAGCAGGGCAGGGTCAGGGTCTCCACCGACCGCACTCCGAGGCCGCCCAGGCGCAGCGGCAGCGACGCCTGCTCCTACGCGACGCGAAGATGCGCCACATAACCTAAGTAGTTGCGGCGCCCTAAAGCCCAAATCATCATCCTACGCGACCCTGCTGACGTCGACGTTGTTGATGACCGCCAGCGTCTCTCTGATCAGCTCGTCGATGACTCGGAGGGTGTCCGGTCACACCGATTTATCAACTGCTTATGCGCTCGATATCGCATTTTGTGCGAAAATTCCATCCATTGAGGCTTGTATGACACGGTCAAACATTTTGTCTTTGACGGGACCTGTGACGTCGTTGGTGACCAGTTTTAGGCTTCACTTAACACATTTTGCAGGGCTATTGAATGCCGTCATATTTTTAAGATCGGTCCAGTAGTTCCAGAGATCCAAGAGGGAGAATAGCCCCCTCCCCCAGTACGTCGCGTTATGGAATAGGTACCCCAGTAACTCGCAGGTTAACCCGCGCCGGGCCGGGGGCGTTTAGACGCCCCCCCCCCTTCAGGTTGTTCCGGGATATCGGGAAAACGGCGGTGCGTAGCGCCGCAAAATTTGTAGTACCTGTTCATTCATCCTTTGCCCAGCCTTCTTTATTTTTTCTTCAGGTCATGTCGGGTCAGGTCACTAGGCCGGGTCATGTGACCCCACCTCCAAAAAAGTTTGCGGTTCTACCAAAGCCAGAGTTTTTAGTTAGTTAGTCAGTTTTTTACTTACAGGATTTAATGAGAGCATTACCACCTATAGTTCGTTTATCTCGGATTTTTTCTTATCGGTGACCTAAGGTCAGGTCATTTTCTTGAACTCTCCATTATAAGTCAATGGGGAAATATTCAAATGCTTTCCACTCTTAGTACGCAATTGATATCAGCCCAATTACTTCTTATCAGTGTTATTAATAGCCATTCATTTGAAAACCGAGGTGCAGTCTTTGTTCTGGATATCCTTACAGGGTCAGAACCGAGGTCAATCCGTGGGTCACCAACAGCCTTTCTGCTGTCAAGAACTTTCAGATACAATAAAATAGAGAAGTGAAAACACGCACCAATGTGTTTATTCTCGTTCAAGACCGCGTCCTCCCAATGTGTCAACATGACCATTGAGGTCAATCATCATTTCTCAAAAGACCTGCGACTACCACAAACATGTGAAAACATAATAAAAAGCAGAACATAAGCACATAAGCACCTCTCTATCTCACGTAGCCAACACAGTACATCGCACCACACTCAGTCACATTACACAACCTACGTAAGACCACACTTTGACTATTGTGACATTATTTTTGACGGACACATTACCTCACAGGACGAATTGCGACTAGAAAAAGTACAGAGTCGTGCGGCGAGACTGGTGACGGGGACCTCACTCAGGACATCCACAGACAAACTGAGACAAGACCTGGGATGGGACACCCTCAAGACACGACGGACGATGCACAAACAGATCGTCTTTCACAGGCTCAACAACACACCACTGCCAACAACAAAACCAGAAATACATAAGACAGATACTCCCACAGTCACGAGTTCACAACATTTCGGCAAGTCACCTTCAGAAAACTATGGGAACACTCACACTCCCCGGCAACCCGCACACAACACCCTATCCAACGATCATTCAATCTCAAACACTAACCCGCACATGAACACACTGCCAGAAACACTTCGAAACAAACCTCCCACAACCGATTCAAAGAAAGGCATCGCACGGATCTTCGCGGAACTACCAAACCCCACATACTTCTCATTCGGCTCAAAACTCGGAAACACATTATACACACTCAAATCAGAACGGGGAGCCTTCAAGATCTCAACGCTATATCTATATCAAACGCAAGACTTTTCTTCTCCGGGGTTGTTTATGTTGGGCCCACAAATCAGAGACTTTGCACAACATTTTATTTTCCACTGTCCACTTATCAAGACTATTAGACACCAAGCTTCTGCGGCAAGTATATCTCAAAATTAAATTAGAGTCCCTGATTTTACCCGACTTTCAAACGCAGACATTCTACAAACACTAAGCATGGACACAACATTCACAGCGACGACGTCGGGTTGCTCGCTGGGCATAACATATCCAGGGGTACGTAATAAGAGAGTATGAGGGCGGCGCGGCGGGAGCGGCGAATGGCGGCGGTGGCGGGCGGTGAGCGGCTGGCGCTGCGACCGATAAGCTCTCGATTTCACTTCACTCCGGCGGTCGTGTCATTTGTATTACATTTATTGTTAGGAGAGGTGCCCTGAGTTATAGTCTTTTTGGACTTTTGCACCAATCCTATTATTTCGTTGTGTTAACGTTTTTTCTGTACTTGATTACAAATAAAACAAACAAACTTGACCTTGACCTTGATCCGAGGTCAAATTTATATGTTGACCTGACCTGGTAACCATATACATGATTCGAAGCGCCTTGACGAGACACACACGATGGTGTCACAATAATTTTCATATCTCACTTAGGTAAGCAGTTATTCGTGAAAACATTTTTGGCAAAAAATAGCCTTTTTGACTTTTGATGACCTCTGAAGCTCAAACTATTGACCTGAGATGAAATTTGAGGACCTGGTTGCGATTGCAAATTCCAATGGCTATCTATTCCTTCTCTCTCGTTTGCTCCTAGCTATCATAGTTTCCGAGATAATTGGGGTTATCTGGAGCTAAGTCCTAAATCTGGAAAATCTGACCTTTGATGACCTCTGGTGACCCTAATATTGACCTGATACAAATAGTTTCGAAATCGCTTTTAACGAGCTCTCGAATGGTGTTCTTGGTTTATGTCTAGGTCCCATAGGAGCCGAGTTAGAAGGGGGCGTCGAAACGCCCCCCCCCCCCCCCCCTGCCCGAGGAAGGTGGCGCCGAGCACCGGTCCGGCGCGGGTTAAATGGTCTATATGCAGTTAAATGATCTATATGCAGTAACTCTCTTGGTGGGAGTATCTATGCCGCTGTGCGCTCCACGGAATGCCAGTATTCAAGCGGTCTCGTTTGTGCAGTTTTACCCTGAATGGTTATTGGGGAAATGTTCAGAAATGTGAGAGGTGTGAGTTGGAGCGGCTTGTCGGTGGCATTTCTGTCCGCACATTACACATTTACCACCAGTGGCATAGCGAGCAAAGCTGAGTGAAGCTGCCACCATCCTTCCCCACCCAGCTGGCTCGAAATGCTAGTCATTAACAGGTGAAGCTGGGTTAAAGCTGCACCACCTCTTCTCCACCCAGCTGGCCTCGAAATGCTAGATCATCTAACAGGTTTGAGAGCTGGGTTTTAAGCTCCACCAACCTCTCCCCCACCCAGGCCGGGCTTCGAAATTGCTAGTCATTAACAAGGTGAAGCCGGGGTTACCGCTGCCACCACTCTCTCCCCCCACCCAGAATGGCTCGAAATTGCTAGTCATAACAGTGAAGCTGGGTTAAGCTGCCACCACCTCTCCTCACCCAGCGGGCTCGAAATGCTAGTCATTAACAGGGTGAAAGCTGGGTTGAAGCTAGCCACACCTCTCCCCACCCAGCTGGCTCGAAATGCTATCATTTAAACAGCGTGAGGTGGGTTGAAGCTGCCGAACCACCTCTCCCCACCCAGGCTGGCTCGAAATGCTAAGTATCGCATTAAACAGGTGCAAGACTGCCGGGTTGAAGGCTGCCACCACGCCTCGCTTCCCCCACCCAGTCTGGCTCGAAATGCTTGAGTCTCAGTTCAACAGGAACGATGCTAAAATGCAGTGAAAGTCTAAGACTCGCCGACGCGAGCTGTGCGTACTGCCCACCTGGCCTCAGGCCAAATAGACACCTGTAGTCCCTATCCGCTACAGTCCCGAAGGTTGGCTCAACAAACGCTCTCGCCGCGAACCAAACAAAATCCAGTGGCTCCCAGCCCAGCGGGCTATGAGATATATGGCCTGACGAAACCGGTCTGCTCTTTTATCCGTGCCTTAGTAACTGCATTCTGCCGGTATGTCTGTGTTGTGAGACCAGGGAGCGCGACACGACCCTCTTGGCTCGCCGAGCGCAGCCCGAGTGGAATGTCGTGTGTCTTGCTTGCGGTGAGTACATCGCGGCCAACTAAGCCTCAGTGTCTGGTGTGTGTCGTGAGAGATGTTGGCAGATCGTGTCGCCATGCACGACCCGTGCCGAGCCAGCCATCGTGAGCATTTGGCAGGTGCGTTCGTGAGACGAACCGGCTGTCTCGGTCAGGCCTGGACTGACGTAGGCACGCCGTGCTTCCTATCCCAGCCAGGCACAATCACCAATGTATAGATGGCGTGAAATCGAGAGCACAACCGATCTTGCGATGTAACCGATTTTCGGCTTCGTAAGCTCCACTAGTTTGTTCCATCATTCGACGAGCAGTCGAGATATCCCACATTACGTGAGTAAACTCAGAGCGCAGTATATTTAGAAGATTTACATGTTGTTTGGGCCTTGTGCGACTGTCGGGACATGACAGACTCCAGTGGCGCCAGGAGTCAAGATAGAGTGGTTCTTATCGCGATATAGATACCTCACTCAGCGCGTGCCTACCATGCAATGTCAGCGCTCAGACACGCGAGTATGATTCTCTGGCCGAGTACGGATGGGACTCTGTGGAGACGTTGGCCCGAGACAAGCCCGCGTACTCATATTGCGCTAGTGGGCTATCTGCTCAATAAGGCAAAGACCTCACAATATCCAATAAGAATAGGCAGTAGATAAGTAATATTCCAACTCCTAGTTAGGAATGATTGGGCTTCTCAACTCGGACCTGCAATAGCTGATTTCTGTGACGATGTCGCGAATTGTCCGAGAAAAATTAATAGGTTTATTATGCGTATATATTAAATTTGCACCCTCACCGCTTCAGATACGCCTAAGAGGGGCATGGCGACAACCATAGATTTCACTAGCTCTTGTTGCCCTGTCAAGTGACCAAGTGTGTATCGTCGCGTCCTGCCAGGTGATCCGTGGTGCCTGAATTCGCGGCCGAGGCGGATGAAATGTCTGAACCTTTTGGACGTTGACCTAATACCGAGGACAAGACCAGTAGTCGAGTATCTCTCTACAGATAGTACCCAAATCGTGTTTAGCGAATAACGTGCAACGTCGCGGACGTGTTGCAAATCCTCATGTTCTCCTCTACGTGACTACCTGTTCTCTAATTTTCGGAATCCGAGCTACGTTCCTCTCATGAGCCCTCCACGCTCGAGACTCAATTGTAGGGCATAATCATTTAGAGCAAGACAGACAGCAGACATGACGTTTGCGAGAGTTAACTATCAGTCGCAGTCTCATACGAGCGGAGAGCGATAGCCACACTCCCGGCGTGCGAGGAAATGCCATAGGTGTAAGGCAGTCCGGAAACAGCCCAACGGAGCCACTGTCAGTATTTTGACAACTGCGTCTTGCGCGCGTAGTGATGTTACACCAGTATGAATGAAGCAAGTGCCAGCCAGTCTTCCCAAAAACCAGAATACGTCTCTGTCGTTTTAGAGATCGATCATATCCGAATTGAGTTGAGCAGACGCCGATTCGCCTTAAGAAAAGGTGTATATGTATGTACATCGGAACCTTCAGAGCATATATCACCGGTCTGAAGAATGTATATTATTGTCAATATTATCTTAAGTTTCAAATAGGTTATCCGACTTTTCCCCGATAAGATGACATGATTTCGATCGAACGCCGATTCGGCGCTTGCCGTTTGAAGGTGAAGGTGGCAAGAGACTTCATCAAACAATTATGCCGACACGGCACACGACTGCTTAACTCTGATACCGCGCGTGCCCAAGAGACGCCAGATGTCGGCGGATGATCAAAGGATTATAAGTGCGATAGTTTGAGACACCTGAAGTGGCGTCTGTTTGGCTGCTTCTGGGCATTGCCTCTTGTTCTTTGTAATGGCTCGGCGGCCGCGTTTGAAGACTCGGCGGCCGCGGTTTGAAGATAGGTCGCGGCACGGCACTAAAGCAATGCCGACACGGCCGAATTTGGTTGCTTCTATTTCTAATTAGCGTGCGCTATTTCCAAAGTTGTACGGTTACGCCGAAATAGCTTGCGGTAATGCCGAAAATATGTGCCTGCTGCTATAACGCCGAAATTGATTGCGGAAATGCCGACCGCTGTCGAGCCGCCGAAATTGAATGCTGCTCTGCTACATTGTCTTGCGTTAGATCTACAAATAATTTCCTATTTATAAAATGGGTGAACATGCGCTGAATTTGAGTGCAAAAAGGTGTAGAAGGCCCCTTGTAGACGACAAAGTTTATTTCCCTCGAAACTTCGGCGGTTGTATGACATCATACCTGTTGACGTCAGAATTGCGTCATACGCCAATTCTGCCGCAAAATAACTGTAACGATTATCAAAGTACCAATCACAATGATCATAACTGTTATTTACGTTACAAGCAGCCTGCGTATGTATGCCTAAAGTCTGTCAGTATAGTGTGTAGCAGCTTTCGTATCCAAGCTACCACATGCATGACGTCATACATTGTCATGAAGTTTTGTATGGCCATGAAGGAGAAAAGAGAAACATACCCAACATACCCATCTTTCGATGGATATTCATATATCGTCCAAACAAATGTCATATTAGTTGTTCAGCTTAAAAACACCGTGTGGTGAAATTTCAAGAAAATTGTAAATGTGTCCTTTTCCCCTCTAACCTTCCGTCATATGCCATAGGGTGAGATGTTGAAGCTGCATTGCTTAAAGTTATCCATCGTATCTATTTTTGAAGATAAGTTAGTGTTTTTTACGAAGTATGATAGAGGTTTTGCACGCATTCCTTATTTAGAAGTAGGGACATTGTTGATCATGTAGGTGGAATGCTGCCTATAGCGCCACCCCTCCCCACAGCTTTATATACGCGAGCCCTCCCCTACACTGAAATTCGACACCGAATCAACATTAAGCAATGCATGAACTAAATCGGTCATGGAGTATTTACGAGTTCAGACATATTCTACTTAGTAATAGGTATAAATTATATGGTAGATGCACAGCCACAGAGAATGACTGAAAGAAGACACGAATTTTTCTATCGACCGAGAGGCACATATAACGACCATTCAATATGTGCGTTTATACTACTGACAGTAACTTTTCTTATTAAGAAACATAACGATGTGTTATATTAGTCTGCTGAACTTTCAATTATTATGTGGCCTTAATTTCCTGGTCGATTCTCCGATGTTGATGTAACGTATACTAAGGTGATAAGTGCGAGTGCACTTGTGTGCCTTACGTGCGTTGCGAACTCTGGATATATTGAGAGACAGACCGATCTCATAGGCAGATCGCCACCCCATATTTTCGCGGATCTCCGTCAGGAACTATCAAAGAGGATCTCATCTAGCGCGCAGAAGTGATCGATCATTTACAACGCCTATGATCACATAGAGCTTAGGACCATGCACAATGGACTTCCTTTTCTGGTGAATCACTAGATCCGACAAGGTGCTGCGTTATTGAAATGTTGGAACTCTTCTGCCGGCGCAATAGATATATGCGACATCTCAGAACCAAATCTGTACGACTTAGAAACAGGACAGAGACTCTCTTACTGTCAACTGCATAGAATATTAAGACCACACATAACGTTTAATCTGTCAGCTGAAAATTAAAGGATTACGCATTATATATCACCCCCGGCTCCCGAGCAAATACTGAAACGGACGAGAGTCTCCAGCACAATTTGCGCATTCTAATGGCGACGCTTGAGCAATATAGACGCTCACGCAATGTCATCCGTAGTTACTGAGTCATGACGCGAACAATGCGTGAATCACAGTAGAGCACGCTAAACTACGAGTGGGCTATGCGAACAAGCATCTGTGTGCTCAGCACTCTCCTCGTATACATTATACAATGTTCACCATCAAAGCAAGAGAGTCGTCACGCCGCAGCAACGAACAAGGCAAGCTTTGCACTTTCCCGGCATTGCAAACCAGAGCGCCGTCTTTTCATACCTCCTGTGAGAATGTGGACGTGGACACTGCCTCAAATCGAGAACATTTCACACCTCCGCCACACGAGTCGGATGCTGTGAGTCTATGAGGTTCCCGATCCGTTTGTCCAGGTCTGTTGGTGAGAGTTCCACAATGAAATTATCAAAAATCATCCTACGTGGCCGTTGCTGAGCAGACATCCTGTTTATCCGCGGTAGAAGCTGTAGTGAGACGTGGAGTATATCAGCCCATGAGCTTCTAGTGCGGCGCCACCACACGATGTGTCTAGTATATGCGAGGATGATTCGTGGCCCTCCTGTGTATACCGGCGGTTTCCGGACCTGAGCTCCTTTGTATATGCCGCAACTTGCGCATGTCTCGCTCACGAGGCACTAGCGCCAGGGTCGCGCGTCAGAAGCTTTTCTGCAAGCCCGTTCGATAGTGATACTATCTGCACGATGGTTCATGGTATCGGACAGACGCATGCCTCTGGCACTGTACTTCTACTCAACGATAAGCACACACAATCAGTCAAACTTAAGCAGGCACGCTGAGTGCGCGCTGTTGGATGTACACGGCACTCCCGGCTGGGCACTTGGGCGCGACTGGTTGGAGCAGAGCGCAGCGCAACACTCGGACGCCTGCACTTTGCAGCCAGTGCGGATGGCTTTTCGGCACCCGAGAGCGCCACGTCTGCGCAGCGAGTCTAAGTGCCCATCAGATAACAAACGTACCATTGCGCACTCCTCTCGGGTAGCATGTTCGAAATTTCCATGTTCACCCTTGCAGCACACACGTGTTCAATGTCATCACATACCGTGATAGAGACAGCAGCCGTATTCCTTCACGCGTGTGCCCGACCTCCTACCTGACTGAATCTAACCTGTTGACATGACCTGACGTACTTGACGCCGGTGAATCTGGGTGACTAGGAGTAGACACCTGATGGAAGTTTGTTGGCCTGACCTTGTATGTCCGGCTCATCGTACGTGAGACCTGTTCCTAGACCGCCAACTGCATCCTCTATACAGCCTTGCTGACCTGCTTGACCTGCTCTAGCCTGAGGCCGCCGGACGACGCTCATTCGGTGTATGACCTTCCGGTGGACCGCAAGGAAATCAGATTTCGGCATAAGCGTTAGTGAGCACTGGTGGATCCAGAAAGTGTGACTTTTGACGAGTTTGGGGGGGGCAAATCCCAAAAAATTATCGCATAATTCTTGAACGGAGACTCATGGATTTCGCTAGCTTATGTATTCAAAACTGATTTAAAAAAGCTTCTCGTAGAAAAGTTGCTTACGTCTTTACGACAAACTCAGTAGAATGTGTTCAAATTTGCGCCGATTTTGGGTGGTGTGGCCGGGGGGCATGGGCCCCTTGCCCCCCCTGGAATCCGCCCTTGGTAGTGAGCCGCCTGTCTCTAACTTTCGATATGTAAAATTCAAACTCTTAATTTTCTGCCGATGAACCGGCATTGGTGATCGAATGGCAGGGGTTAGGGTTCCACAAACGCCCTGCGTAGTGAGTGGTCCGATTCCGGAAGTCCACTCGAACAGATATCTGCGATCTGAGATTCAGCTATCTTATAGATTATGCAATAGGCCTGTTAAAAAATACTTAAGCTGTGGGAGACTTCGGGCCACATTTGTCGTTCCACTTGGGGTCTTATAGGTGCACATTAAATTTTGAGCTCGGATCGGATAAGATTTAAAGTCCCCAGAGCGACACATTTTTAGAGGCCATTAATGCTAGTCTCATTATATTTGGGGTCTATAACTTTTTCCAGGCAAAGTGACAATTTTGGCACGGCTGTCTTTGGCTATGAAGGCTTTCGATCGCGGGGGGGGCATCACATTGATCATATGATTGATCAAATGTATATCAATCATATGCTATACATTAGAAGCTATTTTAAACATAAACTTTTGAGAAAATTGGGAAAAGTATATTTAATATGTCAATGCTATAGTATTAACATATGAAATATACTTTCTCCGATTTTCGCCAATTTTCTTGACCTGACTTGACCTGAATTGACTTGACTTGTCCTGGCTTGACCTGACCTGACTTGACTTGACCTGACCTGACCTGATTGAGTATAACGTGGTGTGTCCCCTCCTCCACAGCACCACTGTGCAGCATTTCTCGTTCGTTCTGACCAACGTGGACTCCAAGTGGACGTTCGGCTTCTGCCGGCACGCGCCGCACAAAGAGACTGCGCTGGTGATATTGAGCGCCTTCCCGTGGCACGACACGTTCTTCAAGTAAGTCAGCAACACCACATCGCCAGCAGTGCCGGCCACCACTGTTCCGTCTCTGCCGGGATTATGTTTGCTATGATGGGATTATGTGTGCTATGATATAGAGGCTGTGGATTACTGAGACCGCTTCACGCGTTGACGGGTAATTGTGTCATCGTTTTTTATTCTTCGTGTGTTAGGGCGTAGGACAATATTTTATCTTTGCTACGGTCGAAAGCTTGTTTTACCAGGATAAAATAATAAGAAAAATGTGCTGATCAACGTGATACACATCATTTTGCATACAGACCAATATTCAGAGATGCCCAGTCTGCCATCTCTGATAAATATTCATCAATCAATCAAATATTCACCAATATTCATCATGCCCAAAATAAAGCTTGTTTTGTTTCAGTGAGAAACATATTGTTCTTGTGCATGCATTCATTGAAATTTGTGCAGAAATTGGCGTTGCTGCTCTGTAGCTGCATGGTGATTATTGGTGATTATTTAGTGGTGACATCGGTGTTGTGTCAATCGGTTGACGTTGCTTATTGTCACCAGACTGCTGAACTGTCTGTCGGATCTGACGGCATCCGACAACCAGGGCCAGCTGTGGACGTGTCTGCAGACACTACACCGTAGTTCAGTGCCGGACCGCGGGGGGCCCGTCACAGTACCCCTACCAGACGGCAAGGTAAGGACTATGATCCCTCCCCTCTACACCGCGGGGGGCCCGTCACAGTACCCCTACCAGACGGCAAGGTAAGGACTATGGGCCCCTACCTCCCTACTCCCCTACACCGCGGGGGGCCCGTCAACAGTACCCCTACCAGACGCAAGGTAAAGGACTATGATCCTCCCTCTACACCGCGGGGGGGCCCGTCACAGTAACCCTACCAGACGGCAAGGTAAGGGACTATGGTCCCCCCTGCCCCCTACCCTCCCTCTAACACTCGGCGGGGGCCTCGTCACAGTACCCTAGCCCGAACGGCAAGGTAGGACTATGAGTCCCTCTACAACCGCGGGGGGCCCTGTCACAGTACCCCTACCGGACGGCAGGGTAAGGACTATGTTCCTACCCCTCTACATCCGCGGGGGCCGTCACAGTCCCCTACCATAGACGGCAAGGTAAGGACTACTGGTCCCTCCCCTCCACCCTGGGGGCCCTGTCACAGTACCCTACCAGACGGCAAGGTAAGGACTATGGGCCCCTACCTCCCATACCCTCCCTCCTACACCCGCGGGGGGCCCGTCAACAAGTACTCTCCTACCAGACGGCAAGGTAAGGACTATGGCCCCCTAACCCTCCTACCGCTCCCTCTACACGCGGGGGGCCCGTTCACAGTAGCCCCTACCAGATACGGCAAGGTAAGGACTATGGTCCCTCCCTCTAAACCGCGGGGGGCCCGTACAGTACCCCCTACCAAGACGGCAAGGTAAGGACTATGGTCCCTCCCCTCTACACCGCGGGGGGCCCGTCACAGTACCCCTACCAGACGGCAGGGTAAGGACTATGATCCCCCTACCTCCCTACCCTCCCCTCTACACCGCGGGGGGCCCGTCACAGTACCCCTACCAGACGGCAAGGTAAGGACTATGGTCCCTCCCTTCTACACAGCGGCGGGCCCGTCACAGTACCACCTACCAGACGAGGCAGGTAGGATATGGTCCTCCCTCTACACCGCGGGGCCTCCCGTCACAGTACCCCCTACCCAGACGGCAAGGTTAAGGACTATGGGCCCCTACCTCCCTAACCCTCCCTCTACACCGCGCGGGGGGCCCCGTCACAGTACCACCTACCAGACGGAATAGGTAAGGACTATGGCTCCCCCTACCTCCCTACCCTCCCCTCTACACCGCGGGGGGCCCCGACAGTACCCCTACCAGAGCGCAAACGTAATGGGACTATGGTCCTCCCCTCTACCACCCGGGCCCGTCACGATACCCTTACGGACGGAAGGTAAGATATGAGGGTTGTTCCCCCCCCCCCTTACCTCCCTACCCTGCCCCTCTACACCGGGGGCCCGTCACATACCCCCTACGCAGACGGCAGGGTAAGGACTATTGGTCCCCCTACCTCCCTACCCTCCCCTCCTACACCGCGGGGGCCCGTGCACATACCCCTACCACAGGCAAGTAAGACTATGTCCCCCTACCTTCCCTACCTCCCCTCTTACACGCGGGGGGGCCGTCACGAGTTAACCCCTACCGACGGCAAGGTAAGGACTTATGGTCCCCTACCTCTCGCTAACCCTCCCCCTCTTCACCGCGGTGGGCCCGTCACAGTACCCCTTACCGACGGCAATAAGGGGACTATGGTCCCTCCCCTCTACACCCGCGGGGGGCCCCTCACGAGTACCCTGCCAGACCGGCAAGGTAAGGACTATGTCCCCCTACCTCCTTACCCTCCCCACGTTCAGCCGCGGGATGGGCCCGCACAGTTACCCCTACCGACGGCAAGGTAAGTGACTGATGGTCCCGTCCCCTCATACACCGCGGGTGCCCGTCACAGTTACCCCTATCCAGGACGGCAGGTAAGACATGGCCCTCCCCCTACACCGCGGGGGCCCGTCACAGACCCCTACCAATGCAAGGTAAGACTATGATCCCTCCCCTTTCACCGCGGGCCCGTCACGAGTACCCCTTATGCCGGACGGCAAGGTAAGACTATGTCCCCTACTTCGCCACCCTCCCCTCTATCCACCGCCGGGGGGCCCGTCCACAGTACCCTTACCAAGACGGCAAGTAAGGGACTATGTCCCTCCCCTCTACATGCGGGGGCCCGTGCGTCACAGTACCCCTACCAGACGGCAAGGTAAGGACTATGGTCCCTCCCCTGTACATTGCGGGCCCGTCGTCACAGTACCCCTACGCAGACAGCAATGTAAGAACTATGGTCCCCCTACCTCCCCTACCCTCCCGTCTACACACCCCTACCTCCTTCACTTCTACCCTCCCTTCGTTTCGCAGCAAGACCATATTAAGTACACAACAGCTACATTTGAGAATTTGGAGTGCCAGTCCCTTAACAGATACCATGTAGGTGAGACATTGCCGAACTGCAGTAGAGTAAAATGCCCGCCGGGGATTCCAGGGACTCCCGCCGGGAAGCTGACGGTCAGAACACAGCCTATGTTCCGTTTCCCGAGTCGGAAGCGGACTCTCGTTCGCGTCTGGACTATGCCCCGAGGCCTAGCTGGTTTTGTTTCGTCGAATCACTTGACAGCCTGGCGCCTGTCCTGGTATCGCGCGTGTCCCTTCTTGCAGCCCACTCAGCAATCTCGTGGAATACCCTGCATCTCATACTCTCGGGATATTTGACAGTCGCAGTTACGCACTGAAAAAAGTAAACTGTTGCGAGGGTGAATCTGGCAGAGGGCTGCATGATAGTAACCATAGATAACATGAACTACCCGGTAGTTGATGTTATCGGTATGGTAACATGAACGTCTCCGACGGTGTGACCTGACCCGACGGTGCTGAATCAAATAGTGATGATGATGATGATGATTGGGGCTTTAGGGCGCCGCAACAAAATAGTTATATGGCGCCCATGAATCAAATAGTGACGCGACGGTGTTATATAAAATATCGGTACGGTAGTTCATGTTATCTTTGTAGTAACATACCACATTCCTCATAGTAGCGGCGTAGCCCGCATTCGATTCCTCTGGCGTTAGTGCTGCTGTGTGGCAAAAAGTACCGAACTTGGTGTTATGATTCTGGTGCAAAATGACCGGAATATTCTGAAGCAGTCATCACTGCAAATCCATGGTTTTCCCTCGCCGTTATCGTATCACTACTTAAGTTTACTGCTGGTTTGGTTTGTAATAGTTAACCACCTGGTTCAGTGCACGACAGACATGGCAGTGCTTGGTGAATGTTGTCGCGTTTCAGGTTTTGATCTTGTCTCCCGTTACATGATTGCAATCAATCTAATGACGCGTGATGTCGATTAATCGATACTGCAATTTCAGCAGTTTGATGTGCTTCTACCTAGGGACTAAAGCAATCTTGAGCGATTTCCTTCCGGATGGCTGGATCTAGGTGCAGTTGTAATTATCCCGCCTGAGCTTTATTCGGTTCCGTCTTCATTTTGCTGCCAATGTAACATATACTGAACTGATGACTGTAGTGTCGTGTTGAGCTCATGTTCAATGTCAGTTCTGTTAGTAGCTTGGATTAGGCAGGTGCGTTGCAGCAGTGCGTGACGTGCTCAGAACAGGAAAGTCTCTTTTTCCTCATGCCCCGCTAAAAAGAGCACGCCGACTGTGTGCCTGTCATTTTCCTTTGCGAGAGAATCAGCACTACAAAATCGAATCATCTATCAGATTTCCCCGACGCGTGTAGTGGCCAGGTCATTGACTGGCTTTGTACGCAGCTCTTTGCTAACATTTGGTAGCAGGATTATCGTTAGTGTTTCGTGCACACCACCCACTGATATCGGACAGGAGCACGTCTCAGTGAGCTGCATGAAGGAACGGAGTGTTTGCTGCGTTTTGGTGGCAGACGGGTGGTAGGACTGCATTCTTTCTCTGGTAATTTGTAAAAGGCTGAATTTACGTTTCGTGAAAAGTGAGTGGAACAGGGCAGCTAGTGTGGGTTCAATTGTCATTGTGTCGGTCCGTTATCCTGCAGGAGAAAATAGTTGGGTACAAATATGCGGTATTTATTGGTGAACAAGATACGTTACGTTACGGCGAGCAATATTAAAAAGTGCAAGGTTATAGAGTAATTATCGGGGCAGGTAGCATGATAACTGCATGCAAGATGACAAACTAAATGCGTCGTAACGCGGTGATGATAAACTGTTAAGCACGATAGCAATGTCGCGACCCGATCACTCAGACTAGGTCACGGCCGAACCTGGACACGGCAGGAGGAAATAGGAATGACAATGGCTCGATATGCCAAAATCAGGTGCGGTGGTTAATGGTCAGGTACACTGGCATTAATGGTGCGACATACCAAAATGATAGGGTGCAAGGTGGTTACCTTCAGCGACGACGTGGTATGCCGATCGCACAGGTATGGTACGGGACAAGCTGGTTCCCGAGTCAGTTCTACTGACCAACTGGCCTCCGTCGGGTCGGGTCAACAGGTCATCACTACGCCTTGACCTCGGTGCACAAACACGTGCCCCCGCGCTGGCGCGTGGTCAGCCGTCCCAGATATTAAAGGAATAGTTCACCTTGGATTGTTTTTTCTTCAAACACGATTTTGACCTATATTTGAAATACAACTTTTTTCATACATGTCCAAAACATAGCATTACATCCGCGCCGAATGCAGGACAAAGGACGTACATTATTAATTGTATCAAAAAACTATATGCGTACTCTCCGCAACGTCAAACCGTGGTCAGCCAATCAGATATTCGAAAGCAGTCGCGTAAGATTACTGTATAGCCTCTGCCCAGGTGTAGAAGACCCACATTCTTGACATTCTTGATTTATGGCCCACAGTGCTTCGACAAAAAGTCAAATATATTCGGCTGTAGAGCCGTTTCAGCCCAGAAAACTTGCAGTTAGGGGTTTTTCAACACGGACTTCAAAACTGCTATCTCAGTTCAAAACCCATGTTGAAGGTGAACTATTTCCTTTAACGCGTTTAACATATCTGTGCACCCAGGCGCGCGGCGCAGCGAGCGCCTACCGCGAGTTATTGCTCAATCGTCACATGAGCTGCACAATAGAACGGAGCAGGAGCTGACCTGTGGTCGGATAGGCGACGCTCGCCTCCACCATGACAACATGTCTGGTCCTGACCTCGAGATCAGCTCACCAGGGAGTAGGAGGGAGGGCAGGCTTTGTGTGGCTTCAACTGAGCCTGTGTCGTCACTCCTCAGATCACGGTAATGGGTTTCGTCCCCGGTTCCGGCCCATTGCACCGTATACGGCGCGCGTAGGAGGGCTGACTATCGCCGGCCGGGGATTCTCTTGGGAACGGCGGGGAATGTTTGTGCTGTTCGGTTCCTGTCGCCATTCCAAGTGTGGAGCTTAGTGTTCTGGGTTGTCCCATGCCATCTGAAATGTGCAGGCGTGTGTGGGGGAGAGGGGGAGGGGCAGGCAAACTATGTGCGGACACAGCGCTTATGCGGGAAGTACAAGGAATGGGACATACTATTCAGGTTTTGCACACGGGGATTACTATCACCTTGAAGGGGGGTGCTGAGAAAGGGGGAAGGGGTTCACTTGCTAAGTGGTGTGTGGTTTGCGTTGCTGAAATGAACCGTGGAACAGATTCCAAAATGTGTTAGGTCGATATATATCTCATCACAACAAATCGTTAATAAGTAGAAAGGAGTAGAAGCGTACTTGAGAATGTACTTTATTTATTCTGTGTTGATTATTACAAGAACCTTTGCACTAATACCGAAAGTCGTCCCTAGCAAATCGAGTGACATTGTTTCTGTCTCGTTTTGTTTTCAGAATTTTTCAGTGATATCCACAGATCACTATAGTCTTCCCTGTATACCTCAGGACGTAAGTATCAACAAGTTGACGCTCTTCATTCTATGCAGCATGCATTTAAGAACTTTGTATAAATTACCGAAAGTTTTATAAAAGAAGAAGTGTAACATTGTGTTCATGCTATCGTGCCATATGTCATACTGCTGTCGGCCGCATTGTCGCCGATGCTAGCGTCAACTACAGTATTCGATTACAGTGGTTCAGCGTCAGTTAATATATTCGCATTTCAAACTCAGAAGCATGTTGTAGCGAGTGTTGTAGACCGAATATTCGTGTGGTAGGATGTTTTATGATAGCTCAACACAATCTTAGCTCCACAATGTCTGACGCTGAATTGTTGACCGACATGACCTTTCTGTACCCACAGCGCAACTTGACAGAGTACTTTAACGCCGTGGACACCAACAACATGATGATCATGTTCGCCTCCATGCTGTACGAGCGACGCATTGTGGTGACGTCACGCAAACTCTCCCGGCTCAGCGCCTGTGTCCAGGTGGGTGATATCATGGTATGACGTCACACGTAGTCAGATGTGACGTCACAAAGACTCCTTGCTCGGCGCCTGTGTCCAGGGCACCACCGTGCCGTGTGCCAGGGACACGAGCGTCGGCGCCTGTGCTACCAGGAAGCACCCCGTGCCGGTGTGCAGGGACACGAGCGTCGGCGCCTGGTGCTACCAGCAAGCACCACCGTGCCGCGCTGTGCAGGGACACCGAGGTCGGCGCCTGTGTACCAGAGCACACCGTGCCGGGATGTGCCAGGACACGAGCGTCGGCGCCTGAGTACCAGGAAGCACCACCGTGCCGGTGTGCCAGGGCCACGAGCGTCGGCGCCTGATGTACCAGGAGCACCACTGCCGTGTGCAGGACACGAGCGTCGGCGCCTGTTACCAGGAGCACCACCGTGCCGGTGCTGCCAGCCACGAGCAGTCCCGGCGCCTGTGTACCAGGAGCACCACCCTTGAGCCGGTGTGCCAGGGCCACGAGCTTTCGGCGCCTGTGTACCAGGAGCGCAACCACCTGCCGGTGTGCCAGGACACGATCGTCGGCGCCGGTGTCCAGGAGCACCACCGTCCGGTGTGCAGCGACACCGAGCGTCGGCGCTGTGTACCAGGAGGCACCCACCGTGCCGGTGTGTAGTCATGTGCCAGGGCCACGAGCGTCGGCGCCTGTGTACCAGGAGCACCACCGTGCCGGTCTGCCAGGGACACGAGCGTCGGCGCCTGTGTACCAGGAGCACCACCGTGCCGGTGAGGTTGGGTTTTGGGTTTTTTTTTTTTTTTTTTTTTTTCTGCCAGGGACACGAGCGTCGGCGCCTGAGTACCAGGAGCACCACCGTGCCGGAACTGTGCCAGGACACGAGGTCGGCGCCTGTGTACCAGCGAGCACCACCGTGCCGGCTGTGCCAGGGCCCACGAGCGTCGGCGCCTGACTGTTACAGAGCACCACCGTGCCGGTGTGCCAGGGCCACGAGCGTCGGCGCCTGTGTACCAGGAGCACCACCGTGCCGGTGTGCCAGGGACACGATCGTCGGCGCCGGTGTGCCAGGAGCACCACCGTGCCGGTGTGCCAGGGACACGAGCGTCGGCGCCTGTGTACCAGGAGCACCACCGTGCCGGGAGTATGTGCCAGGGCCACGAAGCGTCGGCGCCTGATACACAGGAGCACACCGTGCCGGTGTGCCAGGGCACGAGGCGTTTGCGCCTGTGTGCAGGAGTCACCCACCGTGCCGGTGTGCCCAGGGCCACGAGCGTCGGCGCCTGATGTACCAGAGCACCACCGTGCCGGCCTGTTGCAGGGACACGAAGCGTCGGCGCCGTGTACCAGGGAGCACCACCGTGCCGGTGTGCCAGGGACACGAGCGTCGGCGCCTGTGTACCAGGAGCACCACCGTGCCGGTGTGCCAGGGACACGAGCGTCGGCGCCTGTGTGCCAGGAGTCACCACCGTGCCGGTGTGCCAGGGACACGAGCGTCGGCGCCTGTGTGCCAGGAGTCACCACCGTGCCGGTGGTGGTGGTCCCCACCGTGCCGGTGTGCCAGGGACACGACTGTTAGTAGAGAGGCAGAATCCTTCGTGTCCGTATATTATGTCTTCACGTCCTCTCGACTCCAGCGCCAGGTCACTACTACCCAAGGCCGTATAAGAAGGTAGAACCGTCTGGCGATTTTAGCGTCATTTTCGCTTAACATTAGCGTGACGTCACCGGTGCCTACACTCCCCATCGCGCCTCACAATAAACCTGGCGACGCTGCAAGATCTTGCGGGCGCGTACGACGGTTACACCGGTTTGCTGATACTTCACCTACATCAAAACTAGTTTGAAATGGTGACTTACCAAACACTTATCGACGTAGCCGCATAATATACTGAATTGCGACTAATAAGCTGGTATCAAGCCGTCCAAACCTCCAGCCGCCGCGCCGCCAGGTCAGCTGTCTTGATTTGGTCCCTACCAGTAACGGTCCCGTATAAACAAATTCAAGGAGCGGGCCCTGCTGTGACCGGGGCCTTCGTCGTGACCAGCCCCATATCACGCCTTTGCCAGCACCGGGACCCTTCCTCGATCGGACCTGACCAAAACCGGGCCCCTGCCATAAACTAGCCCGTACCTATCAAGATGCTGCTAGGAACTATGTTGAGACCAGGCTCTCATCCTGACCGGGCGGCGGGCACCATAACACACCTTTTTTAGCACTGGGCCCCTGCCTCGATCGGGCCTGACCAAGGCTGAGTCCCTACCAAGAACGGCTGCCAGTATAAATAATTTGCCAGGACAGGGTAATTTGCCAATAATTTGCCTCGTCCTGACCGGTCCATCGACCTGCCCGGGCCCCATCCCACGCCTCTGTCAGCACCGGGGCCCTGTCTTGATCGGGCCACTACCATAAACGGGCCACTACCAAGAACAGGTCCCTACCAGAAACGGACCCGTATCACGGATTCGCAAGGAGTGGGCCCTGTTGTAACTGGGCCCCTCATCACGCCTTTGCCAGCAACGTTCCCCTGCCTCTATTGGACCTGACCAAGACCGAGCCCCCACCAAGAACGGGTCAGTATCAATAATTGCCAAGACCGGGCCCTCGTCCGCCCGTCCCCATATCACGTCTTTGCCAGCACCGGGCCCCTGCCACGATCGGACCTGACCAAGACCGGGCCTTTATCAGAAAGGGGCCCTTATCAAGAACATGCAAGGACCGGGCCCTTTGTCCTGATCGCAGGCCCCATGCCACGTTGTTGCCAGCACTGAGCCCGTCTCGATCAGGCCCTTCCATGTCCGCGGGCCCTTGCTAGGATGAGCCAGAATACGGTTTTATTTTTATGCGGGCCCTGATTAAACTTCGGGGGTCGGGCTGACACATTTTGACCCCCCCCCCCTGCGTGCGCCAGGCTATGAATACGGTGGCCAGGAGGCGCCCTCTCAAGTGCCAGAGCGCCGCCTCAGGCGGCCAGAGCGCTTCCCTTGGCGGCAGAGCGCCCTGTTGACGCCAGAGCGCCCCTCATGGAGCCAGAGCGCGCCCTCTGCGGCCAGCACCCCCTTTTGGGCGGCCAGGCCGCCAGAGCCCCCTGACTTGCCCCCTCTCTCTGGCGGCCAGAGCGACCCTGTGGGCCGGTTCAGAGTCCACCCTCTCTATAGAATCAAAAAACTCCTCTCATAGAGCGGCCAGACGCCCCTTCATGCGGATCCAGACCACCCCTCGCAGGCCAGCAGCCCCTGCCTAAACACAGCGCCCCTCGGCCTAAGTGTTGAAGGGTAGACCACTGCCACTCCTGCCCCTCTCTCCGCCAGCCACTGCCCTCACCTCAGGCAAAAAACACAAGCAAAGGCCACCGCTGCGCGCCTTGCGAGAGCTCCATCAGCATGGCACATGGCAACTAGAGGTGTCACTTTTCCTACCCACCCGACCCGCAGTTTTGTTATATTTTTTCCATTTATGAAAATTCTGCTATCCGCCAACTACTTTCTTCATCCAAATGATCGTTTGCGCTACCCACTACTACCCATGTGGTTAGAAACTACCCAAGATTACTTTGCTAATACAACTACCCACGTGTGGGTAAGTAAGTACAAAAGTGGCACCTCTAATGGCAACCATTGCGAGAGCCAATCAGATGCGAGGCTCCGATTACGTCACAGCCCTGTACTGAGCGATTCGGAAGTTGACCAATGCAAAGGCAACGGACGGTAGCCCCCTGCTGCGTGTTTTTAAATGTAATGTTGAGATAAGTAAAAGCCACGTTAAATTAGGTTAGGTTAGGTTCGGTTAGGTTAGGTTAGGTTAGGTTAGGTTAGGTTAGGTTCGGTTAGGTTCGGTTAGGTGTGGTTAGGTGTGGTTAGGTTAGGTTAGGTTAGGTTAGGTTAGGTTAGGTACTAAGATTAGTCGTAGGTCTACGGTTAGTTAGGTTAGGTTAGGTCTAGGTTAGGCTTAGGTTAGCGTTAGGTTAGGTTGTTAGGTTTAGCGTGAGTTAGGTAGGTTAGGCTTACGGTTTAAGGTTAGGTTAGGTTAGTTATGGCTTTAGTATAGGTTAGGTTAGGTTAGTTAGGTTAGGTTAGGTTAGCGTCTTAGGTTAGGTTAGGTCTAGGTAGCCGTAGGTTAGGTTAGGTTAGTTAGGTTAGGTTTATTTAAGGTTAGGTTAGCGTATAGGACTTAGGTTAGGTTAAGTATAGGTAGGTTAGGTAGGTTAAGGTATAGTTAGGTTAGGTTGGTTAGGTTAGGTTAGGTTAGGTTAGGTTAGGTTAGGTTAGGCTTTAGGTTTAGGTTAGGTTTAGCGTTAGGTTAGGTTAGGTTAGTTGGTTAGGTTAGGTTAGTTAGGTTTAGTTAAGTAGTTAGCGTTAGTTAGGTTAGGTTAGGTTAGGTTAGGTTAGGTTAGGTTAGGTTAGGTTAGGTTAGGTTAGGTTAAGTTAAAAAAAATGTCAGATGCTGTTGCTTTTCAATGGATTTTACTTATCTCAGCATTACATTTCAAAATACGCCCCCCTGCTACTACCCGCCGCCCCCGGCTCTCGCTCCGGCCCGACCGCCGCCGGTCGCAGGGGCGCGTCCAGCAGGAGGCAGATCCGGCCGCTAGCAGAGGCGCGCCCAGCAGGGGGTGTGGCAATGACAGCGCACATATTGTCTGCCTCACGCGCCCCACACGACGGCGCCGGTGTGCCAGGGACACCACCGCGCCAGTAGGTGGACTGTGGGGCGGCGAGGGGAGGTAGCGGGATACCGTGCCTTTTTAAATCCAGGATGGGAAGACAATGGTCTGGTGCCGCAATGAAATCACAAGTAATGGTCGCTAGTCAACATTTTTTTCATGAAATGATGCAAAATCATATTCGCTAAATATGCAAAACAAAGTGTCTCTGCATGCCTCCCGCCTCTTGGATTAATGAAGGGACACCAACGTGCGTTATACCAGAGTCAACGTTTCCGATTCGAGGGGTCCTGAGAGCCCTCAGGAGTCGGTATTCGCTTCCATATAGGCGGTGGAACAGAGGGTGGGGTAGGGGGCACCGGTCATTGTGCCTCCTTGAACCCAGGAGGAGGGAGGAGGGGCACCAACGCCCTGGTGCCTCCATTCAATTGCTGAAAACCCACCTATTCTATGGGGAATGGTACAAAATGAACAGAGCTTCGCTTTGCGGCGCATATTACCTACATACATGCGTCCAGATAAATAATTGGTATCACGATATTTGTTGACTATCGTTGTTTGTCGCGACCGAACTCATGGCTTCCGCCGTTTTTTTTTATGTGGTTCATGGCTGGAAATCCACTAAACGTATTTTTGACTGGCAAACAACTGCAAACCAAGCTGTTATTTTTTTAGAAAAAAAAAATATTTGTGTCCCACTGCAGTAAAATTAATTCTATCTAATATCTTTGCAGTGGAATAATCTAATTGAGTGGCTGCATTGGTGCCCTTGGGCTCATACATATAGAGCCTTTCAAATGCTTGAGGGCCTAGTAATACAGACAAAAAAATAAAACAAAAAGAAATCCGCACCACCACGCTGTACAAATCAATCTGTGTTCTTTTCCAGTACAAAATGGTATAATATAGATTGTACAAACTGGTGGCCGCAGGGGGCTGGGGACCAGAGGACCAGGGACCCAGCTTTGGCCTTCACCCGCGCGTTACTAGAGTATATTTCATAACGCGAGTTACTGGGGGGGACTATCTATAGCCCCCCTCTGATCTCCGGAACTACCGGACCGATTTGAAAAACGTAAGCGACATTCGATAGCCCTGTTAAATTTGTTTTGAAGCAACTTATTTTTGTTGACCTCGGGGTCACCGATGACGTCACAGGTCACAGCAAATACAAAATGATTGACCGTGTCATCAAATCCGGTGGATGGAATTGTCGCGCAAAAATGCGATATTAAACGCATAGTAAGTTGATATATCGGCATGAATCGTGCATCCAACACTTCTAATTAACATTCTAAACTGTTTTTGACCTTGGGTCAGGTCAAGGTCATCCGAGGTCATGAGGTAAAACTGCATGTTACGGTAATTGGGTAACACATGTTCATGGGTTCTTTTTCGACTAGAACGCGAAAAATGACAGTAGAACATTGTTTTTTCCATACAAATATAGAAGTAAAAAGCAAAAAACGGAAATGCAGTTTGCATGCATACTGCATAGTTATGCTGTAGAGGTGGTCAAAATTTGGCTTTGAAAGATTGTAAGGCAGCCATTTTTGAAGATATCGACTTCAAACTTGTTACACATATTTATTAAACTTCTCAAACATATAAATTCCGGTTTTTTGAAAATTATTATTCTTTTTTGAAAAACTTATAAAAGACAAAACAATTTTCTTTGAATTTCTCAAAAATTTGAATTTCAGAAAATTTTGAATTTCATACAATTTTGAATTTAATAAAATTTTGAATTTCAGAAAATTATGAATTTCCGAAAATTTTGAAAATCCGAGATAGCAGTTTGATAGCCGAGTTTATTATGTTTATGTTTATGTTTATTGATAAATCACCAACAGGCACAAAACCCGGTTACAGGCGAAGTCAGGAGATAAAACTAATGACTTTCACTTAGAAAATACACAGCACATAAAGCGAGACGGACAAAAACCTACACATACACAACAATGGAACTCTTCATAAGGACGAGACACATGATTACTACACATAACGGCCTGGCTGCTGCTCAAAGGCATCATAGGTACTGCCCGGAGTGGCATGTGCACCGCACAGTCGGGATTTGTATTGTCCGATGATGGCGAGCAATTAGCAATCGCGGGATACACCCCAGGCGTTAAGGACTGTTTACACAATGGAAGAAATTCGGAAAAAGATTCCGTTTTTCACAGCAGCCGACCAGTGGCAAACGGTTAATGCCAGAGCACAGGTGACCTGATTACGTCTAGCCGGAGCCGACGCTGCGCAACGCCATATGAAGAGCGCTGAAGGAACTGTCAATCGGCCGTGAAAAAATAGTCTCGTGCTAATCGCAACATAAGATCCGTGCTGCATGCAAACGGAGCTTATTTTATGGAGGAACCTTGAAAATGCTGCAGTCGGTGATCGTAAGCTAGGTTAAAGCGAGCTTGTGGTCAGATGAATTTCAACGATTTCGAGCCAAAGTTAAAAAGGAATGCTGAATGCGTTCCAGCCGTTTTAAGATGAGTCACTGGCGCTCCCCGACCAAGACCCACGCTAGTATAGAGTAAACTGGAACGACATGAGCGTTAAGCAGCACCGCATGACTTGTGTTCCGAGCTTTACATGGCGACGGGGAACTGGCAGCTGCATGCCTGCGCGATTAACAGTCAAAGCAATGCGTTTAGCCTTTCGCGACTGTGGCGTCCACATGATGACGAATTCAGCTTTGAGTCTCAGGGATGACCTAGCCCAAGTGTGCGGCGCACCGTGCGTGACGCCTCCAGTGTAACACCGTCATTGTGGTAGCCGTCTCAAGACAGGTGAGGTGCGGCAAGGTGCAACGATCAGTTACGTGGCACTTGCCGGGTTCAACCCTTGAGTCCCAAACAACGTGACCAATGTACACAGAGGAGTCGATGTCAGACTGAAGTGCAGAGCGGTAGCGATGTCTTCACAGCGGACCGAGCGTATAGACTTAACGTCATCAGCATACATTGTGCACGCCATTTTTTTATGTGGAGTGGTATTCGGCGGTAAAACAGATCACTTAATAACAAGGGGCCGCAGATATACCTTCTGGAGCCCGCAGATAAAAACTGAGTTCCAACGGTGAGTGTTTTCCGTTTACAACCACTCGCTGACTACGGTTTAGCACGAATAATGAACACGAGCCATGAGTGTTTCGCGCGCGTTCTTTGACAGGTTGAATGAGTGATTCATGGTTTGTGCAGCGAACAGTCCTGGTGATTTACACTTGTAAACAGCGGAGGTAGTCGGTATACACAGCATCAACTGTTTACCTCGGCTTATAGACGCCCCCAGGCCATCATCAGGAAGCAACAGGTCAGCGGTGTTAGGTAAGCACGAGCCGTCTTTGGCAAAATCCTGCTTGGTTGCAGCAGGCAAGCAACAGGGACTTGTAAACAAACGTCGCTCAACAGGCAGTCGTAAAACCTTCTCAGCTGACCCCGAGTGGTAAACAAGGCATGGCCCGATAGTTCTCTGGTTGTTTTTTGTCTGCCTTCTTGTGCACGGGTATAACATTTGGCTTGTTTCCAACGGGCTTGGAAAGTAACGCGCCCTGCTCGAACCGACAGGCGCACAGCAATTCGATCGGCACGGCCAGCTCTCGAGCAATTTCCCTTAAGATGCGAAGCAAGCTGAGACCGTCCGGACGCAATGCCTTGTGCTGTCACTGGCTAGAAGTAGGCGCTCGACCTTGCCTGCGGAAAGTCAAATTCGTTAAATTTTGGTAGGTTTAAAATTTGGAGCGATTGGCAACGGGTGCCCATATGAGGGTCAGAACCTTTTGGGCAAAGCTTGGTTAAAGCAGGCTGCTCTCCGGAATCACTGTGAGCTGTTTACCACCGTGGGCAACAACGAACTGAGTAGAGTGAGATGTGACTTTTAGTGATTTGATAAACCAGTCAAAACGTTGGGGGTTGTTCTTGAAGAGTTCAATGCTTCCCCCTGAGCAACCTTACAGCATTGGCGGATATCTTTATAACCTAGTTTGCAAGTGTTATTTGAAAATCGGATTCTGGCTTGCGAAAAAGCTCCGGTCGCCGTTCTTCTGGAGAGGGAGATACATTTTTTACGTTTAAAGGATTCCAGTCTTTAGCGCAGGGCGGATCTGTCACCGTCACGATCGAACAGCGGAAAACGACGCCACCAAGGTACACTGTAAGCACAGTCAGTCGGCAATAGGCCGCGTTGACCTGGTCGTCAACACAATCAGCAGCTGAGTCCCGACATCCATTGTAACTATAATATACTATGGGGGAGCAGCCCGTTCACAAACGCAACCACGTTAGTCCGTCGATAAACTCAGCAGATTTATAGTTAAAATGCTGTCGTTCTGGACACCTTGGCAAACAGCGGTGACGCACCACGGTGAGGAAACACAGGTAGACATCTTCACGGTGGTCGAATGATCGTACTTCACGAACAGCAGAGACGCTCACCACCGCAGGAACACATTACCGATAGACTCTAAAATACGGTCGCCACGCTGTCGGGGCCGAACGGTTCTTGATCCAGGCCATGGTGCTAAACAGCCATCTATAAACTGATCGTGGGCCGAGTTCTCACCGGAGCAGCACCAGGATGCTGTTCGCCGGCCACCGTACTCTGGGACTAAGAAATTGAAAAATTTCACAGTATCAGCGGCCGACCAGCTGCCCGCACTCTTCCAACGAAGCCGAGTATTCTATCGATGTCGTCACTGGCGTCTGGCGGGCGGTAGCACTGTCATTTGGTATCTGTCATTTGGTATATATTAATTAAGTTTATCTTTTAAACTGTACTTTCGACAGCGTTTCCAGCAAAACCTTATTTTTCAACTAAAAACGCAGAAAATGACGTCACTCTGACGTCATTCCTGGTTGACCTATCATAGCCTCATCTTTTTCCTTTTGGCAGCATTTGTCAAATTTATATGAGATAAGGTATTAAAAGTTTGGTGACGATATCGTTGTTCGTTTAGGGAGATATTGTAAAATAACGGGATGAGGGGGGGGGCTATAAATAGCCCCCCAGTAGCTCGCGGGTTAACACGCGCCTTGGAGGGCCTCTGAGAATTATATGCCCAGTAGTTTTTTCATAAAGATATACACACCGGTTGTATGCGTAGTTTGTAGTAGGCACATATATGTTATATGTAGTTATATTCATATGTAATGATAAAAGATTAAACAACAAATTACACCCAACGTTTCATTGTATTAACTTCTTCAGGGGTTAATACAATGAAACGTTGTATTAACCCCTGAACCCCTGATTCATTGTATTAACCCCTGAAGAAGTTAATACAATGAAACGTTGGGTGTAATTTGTTGTTTAATCTTTTATCAATTACATATGAATATAACTGTCACATTAACCACTTCATATGCTACGCTTTATACTTAACTAATATAATATTACCTAGAAACATATGTGTACAGGCACATTTATAATTTGAGAGCATTCCAACGACATTTCGACATATTGTTTATCCAAATTAACCCCATCTCTCCCCTTTTTGCTCCAAAATTGGTGTATAGGCGTTCTCTTCGGGTTCCTGTAATTCAGCTGTGGAAATAATTAGCTCGATCTGACCTCTCAGGTATAATCGAGTTATAAAAGCTCGGGTTCATTTCTGCAGGGCTCACGTTGCATGAGGTGTTTTTCGGAGGCCGAAAGACTGCAGTTGACTTAAAACAAATATTAAAATACTTTGTATGGCTGAGTTCACATGAATTACAGAAGTTTTTTCTGCATTTGGTTTTTGCTCATGATACTTGGATGACGCTTGACCGACGCAAGATGGACTTATGGGTCTGACCTTTTTCGATGACTCTCGTGTGACTGGTAACACTCTGGAGTTTTTAATATATTTCATCTCTCAAATATTCTGTGTTCAATGTCTTTGGCTAAGCACATCGCTAAAAAGATAAAACAATTGCGTTTACGGCTCAGATTTAGCATATTATTCCATCTATAATTACGTGCGTGTTTTCTAATTACCCTAAGGGGGAGGGATAACGGTCAAATATCTGCAAGCTATGGGAACCGGTTTGGACGGGGTCTTCACCATTAGATCTGGCTGTGGTCTATAACGACGGTGCCAGTTATAATCTACTCATTAAACACTTTGGTCTAATTGAGTGGGACCCAATTGGACAAAACCAGCCCAAACCAACCAAAAATCGTTGCAGAAGACATCATGCTCAAAACCTATGGGACGCCAGATTTTTCGGACAGTATCTTAACCATCTCGATCCAGCGTGGTTTAAAACGTTGTGGATATCAGACTTTTGGTGGATTCCTTTGATTTTAATCTGAAGATAGACAAAAATTAGACCAAAAAGCAAAGTCGTTTTTGCCGAAGAGCCAGGGTTCTCAGAACCTATAAAACTGATATTGGGAAAGATCTTTGCATTGTTCGATCCGGACTTGATCACAAAACGTACCGATGGTTGACGTTTGACGCGAGGATATTGGTTAATTGAGGTGGACATCCCATATTTCGGACTGGACAACCAACAAAAACTGGTGGTTTGGGTTTCGCATTTGAATACACTTAATTACGACAATAAAAATTATTTAATACTCAATACTATGCTGCTCTGGACCAAGCCAGATGAAATGGTAAAAGATCGTGTCCAAATCGATACCATAGTCGAAGTCATGACGTACTTGCAACGATTTTTAGCGTTATTTTTGTTAATTTTAGGTCACTTAAGATTGAATCAATTTAAATAAAAACTGTATACCACAAACGTTTTCCATGCATATAGTCGCGGTCGGTATCGAATGGTGAAGAATTACGCTAAGAAAGTCCCCAATCGTACATTAGGCTTCGGAGCATGCAGGTGTTCCCTCTGCAACGATTTGGTGGTTTGGGTGTTTTTGGTTCCCATTTGGTCGCACTTATATAGACCAAAAGTCGATTAGACTCCTCGCTTGCTCTTTCCGCTTTCTGGACCAAACGGAGAGGATAGAAAATGGTGAAGATGGCGCTCAATTGGACTCCATATGTTCGGAAAATGAAACGTCATCTGTCAATCTATCTCTTGGTGGTTTTTGGATCTGGATGGTTGGTCAATCTAAGATCATCAAAAGTTTGATCAAGAACTTTCCTTTTGAAAGACCATGTCTTTTGGAGCATCACACTTCAGCACGATTGTATTGAAGAGTGTCTTTCCAAGTCGGTTCCATAAGGTTTATGAGACATTGAAGACGGGCGTCTGCAACAATTGTCTGTCGTTTTGTCTAATTGGTCCCACTTAAGAATGAACATTCCAAAGTAGCATAAACAACTCTCTACCAAACAAGAGTTTTAAGACCACGTCGGATCGGAATGGTTAAAATTTTCCAGCCCAAAGAATACTAGGGTTTTCCCCTATCACAGGATTGGAACATGATGTCTGCAACATTGTGTGAGATATGGTATATGGGTGGATTGGTCCCTTGCTCGCGACTCAGGATTAGAAACCAAGAGTGTAAGTGAAAATTACTATATACGATTTGCACCGTTTTTAAGACCACGCCAATCAAACGGTGAAGACCTCGTCAAATCGGCGTCTTCCATAGTTTGGTCAGGATAAGTTTGCACCGTTACCACCTCCTCTGGGTGGTCATTCGAAACACGCAAGATAATATGGAGATGAAATATCAATTAGAGGAAAACCCAATTCTTTTTTATTTGTTGCATTTGTTAGACCCAAGGAACCATTGACAAGTTTAATTGAGAGCTGAGACAACTATTAAATCAGAAGATGTACCCGAGGTCACACGAGGTCATTGAAAAAAGGCACAAAGTCACGTGGTCAAGCGTCATTCAAAGGTCAACCAAACAAATCAAGAAAAAAAGTTTCATTGTGAACTCAGCCATACAAGTATTTTTGTACATTTGTTAAGTCAAATGTCAGTTTTCGCCTAACGAAAACACCTATGGCAAACGTACCTGCAAAATGCCCCGAGGCTATAACTCGATAACCTGAGGTCAGATCGAGCTAATATTTCCACAGCTGAATTCAGGACCCAAGATAACAATATACACCAATTTTGAACAAAAAGTGAGAGATGAGGGCGTTTTCGACTTGTCTAAATGTCGTGGAATGCCCCAATTATACTTACGCGGCGTGTGTATTCTTTTAAGGAACGTATTGAATGTGCAAAGTTGTACAATCAGAATCTACAACCTACACATACAATCGGTGTGCAAATATCTTGATGAGAAAGACTACGAAGGGGAGGGGGCGGATTTTCCCAGTGATCTCGAAAACCACGCAACACAACGACAAGTGGAAAACGAAGTTAGATTGCTCGAGACAAGCTTTATCGAAACTACTCCTGTCTTTGTTTTTTGTCAGGTCGATATCAAGGTCACCAGAGGCCATCTAAGGTCATATTTTCCAGATTTAGGACTTTACTCTAGATACCCCAGGTATCTCAGAAACTGTGATAGCTAGGAGCAAACAAAAAATCAATCGAAAGCTCTTGAAATTTGTAATCGATTTAGGTTCTCAAAGTTGAGCTCAGGTGAATATTATAGGCCCCAGAGGTTATTGAAGGTTAAAAAGGCTATTATTGGCAAAAAAGTGTTTTGCAAATAACTTGTTTGACCAATAAAGATAAACAGTTTATTTGACGCCATCATGTTTGCCTTGTCCAGGCACGTTAAATCATATTCATTTTCACAAGTGATGTCAACAGGGAAATTTGACCTCAGGTCAAGGTCAAGTGGTGACCCAAGTAGGCCATGTTTCATAATGTGAGACGTCTCTCGACGAGACAAGCACATTGGTACCGTTCTCACGTCTCTATCTCCATTCTGTCGAGATTTATTGACAGACAAGTGTTGGTGGTTAAAACATTGACCCTGATCTTAAGTCACCGATATAATAAATCAAAGTTAAACGGATTGTAGGTATCTATGACCTTATGACATCCTACAAGTTTGAAACCGCTCCCTTTAAAATCGTGTCTGCATACTACCAAACACTTTGGAGGCAAGGTCATCACGTGACCTGGTCTGGTGACCTGACCTATATGACTCGAGGCCAATCATCTTTTTACATAATGTGAGTAATTCATTTCCGAACAGGTATGCAAAAAAATGTCGGAGCTGCGCGCCGCTGTTTTTCTGCTATCGTCGAAAAATCGGAAGGGTGAACGGATTTCGCCCCCCTCCAGGGCGCGTGTTAAATAGGGGTAACCTGTTTTTGACCCCACCTTTTGTTCCAGACATGGGTGTAACTTAAGTGTATAAGGAGGTTGTAGCTACAACCCCAATAATTTGGGAATTAAACATTACGCCTATGACGCGATGTAGTACAAATGCGGCTCTTTACAACTAAGTGCAACCCTAATGATTTAAAAAAGTTACGGCCCTGGCTCCAGACATACTTCCTTGTGTTGATCCTGCAATATGCATCCTGGTTTCAGTAACACAAATTAGTTCTCTAGCCCGCTCAAAACTTCAAATTTGGCCATTTTGGCGCGTTTAAGCAGGCAAGGGGGGGGCGTTTAACGCCCCCGCCATTTTTTCGTCATAACTCAAAAACGATTGACGCTATCAACGTGAAACTCCATTATCCATTATCCTATACACTAATTTCACGTCTACTGTGTGAAACTGAAGTAATTTCGTCGATGATTTTTCGAGATATAGCGAACTTAGTGACGTCACTACACACGATTTTACATAAATCAGCTAAACTTTGACAGACCGTACAAAGGCAATATAATAAGTAAAATGCATTCCAAAAACAAAGAAAGATTGTAAATAATCAGGGCTACAACATGGAAAACTCGTATTTTCAGGCGTTTTGGTTTTTGAACCCAAAAACTTTAAAAATGATTTTTTGAAAAAAATGACTACAAAATCAACATTCTCAAGCTAATGAAATTCCTGGGAGATATGTCTGAGAACAACATGCAAACAACTAGAGAAAAGTGTTTGTTTATTGGGGTTTTTGGGCGCGCCGACAACTAAGGTCAATTTGCGCCCATAGGGAAAAGTGTCAATATTGCGCCCCCTTAAGCGAAAACACGTCCTGTGCTTAGCATATACGTCGTATGAATATGAATGCAGCTTCAGTACGCGATCGGGACATTTTTCTAGCAGAATAGACTCATCATTCAATAATCGAATCCCTTTTATGGTAGCTGTAGGATTTTTCGCAGACCCTTGCAAAAGGCGCATATAGGTACAGTGTCAGTGTGCCCTAATTTCACCATGACCGGGTGCATTTAGGTGACCAACACTTCCAATGTTATTTAACATTGTTTCTCGATTTGGCAAATATACGAAATTAAGCCGTTCGGTATCACATTTGTATGCAAGTTACGATTGGTACGAAGTTTCCACGTACCTATATTTATGTGTGAAAGTTATTTTAAGCCTCGCAAGGTCAAATACCATGCAGTTATAACCACAGGGTAAAGTACCACGTGTGCCTTAAATGCACCGTGGGCGCAAAGTGTTATAGTGCCCTGGGCGCAATATGTATGGGCGCGACTCAGAATTCACTGCAAGTTGGGAAAACATCAAATATAGTGGACATGTTTAGTTTTGAATCTGGCTTTTCGCTTTCGCTTATCAAATTTTACTTTGAACACTGTCTGTTCAAAGTAAAATTTGATATAAGTATATAAAAA
>VOPJ01001629.1:0-58154 GCA_014673585.1 Semibalanus balanoides | reverse complement strand
CTGATTTCACTTGCTTAATTTTGTTGGCCCCCGTTTCATATAACAAAGGATGAGGTGGTGAACCTACAAAATTTCGACGAATCAAGACGAAATATCGAATATAAATGTTGACGTTACGCAGCGGGCGATTCGAATTCTTGTATTGGTTTTCGATGGGAAAATAAAATACACCGTTTGACACATACATAGATACACCTGCGCAGCCGCACGCTTATGAAAGGAACTGCACATAATACATTAAGCATGGGACATATTCATGACTCCTTGTGTGGTGTGGTCTGAACTAAAAAAAAGGTTTCTGTCGGTCTTCTGCTATAACAACTGCGCTGCCGTTAACAGATATCACAATGAAGAACAGAATTAAATGTAAGTTTATGAGGGAATGAAAGGGAGCATCAGTCAATAACTTACAAACGGTAAATCGCACTGACATAAAATGGGGCCCATCGCTTTGGTGCATCATGACGGGTGCAGTGGCGGATAATCAAAGGGATCAGCCCAGGCCACAACCAGAAAACATATTTCGGGAGGGGGAGGACACAGATGATGGAGTCTTCGTGGTCATCTCCAGTCCAAAAGGAGCCTCATTTCCAATATAAAGGGGTGCGCACTCACGACTCGAGGGCAGTCGGTGCCCCAGCATGCCCCCCGCGAGGAATGCAGGGACACTGACTGCACAGGTACAATGCATTATGCCGCCCCCGAAGGTATATTATCGCCCTCGGAACTCGGACAAAGTGCAAAAGGTTTCAAGAAGGCATCATGCCGCCATCCGTAACTGTAAATCAAGGGGCGGACAACTTTTGGAAGGGGCGCACATGGGCTTGGGCCAATGTGTGCAAATAAATTCAACAAAGGACCAAGTCATTACTTATGTAAGGGGGCGCCACCAAGATCGACAGGGGCGCCAAACAACATTTGGCGAAAATCTTGCAGGGGGCCTCTATTTTCGCAACGTGCTCATCGTGGTTTTTAACATTTTTGGGGGGCCATTCCTAGCCGGAAGGAGTGGGCCGTCACTGGCGCGGAGGGAGCCGTCACGACCGAAAGCGAAGCGCCGTCATTAGCCGGAGGGGCGGCCGTCACTGCTGGATGGGCGCCATAAACTGGCCGGAGGGGTGCCGTCACTAACCCAGAGGGGCTCCGTCCTGGCCGGAGAGAGCGGCATCACTAGTCGGAGAGGCGCCGTCACTCGCCGGAGGAAGTGGTCAATGAGTGGTCAATGGCCGGAGGGCGCCGTGATTGGTCGGAGGAAGCTGTCACGGGCCGAGAGGCGCTGTCTATGGCAGGGGCGCCCCTCACTGGTCAGGGCGCCGTCACTGGCAGGATATTTTTTATTTGTTTTCCTTTGTTTGTTTAAGTGAGTTTTCTAGGGGGCGCCTGCGGCGCCCTCTCAAAAACTCAAAACAGAAGTGGAATTAGATGAGTTTTTTAAACTAAAAAGGGGAAGATACTTAATAGACCGACTGTACATACATGCATGGGTGTAACTTTAATGCATCATGCATCATGGGTTATGCAAATGCATGATGCAAACGAATGCAAATGAATGCAATGCAAATGAGTGCAATGCAAATGCATGCATGCAAATGCAATGCAGATGCAAATGCAAATGAAAACAAAGCAAAATGCAAAGTTAAAAATAACTAAAACCCCAATAATTTTGGAATTTAACACTACGCCTATGACGAGATGTGGTAGAAATGGGCTCTTAACAACTAAGTGCAATCCCAATGATTTTAAAAAAGTTACGCCTCTGCATACATGCATACATAATCAACATAACGTAATATAATAAACATAGCAAATATAATTAACATAATCAAACATAACCTACTGAACGCAGCTCACTTTAACAGACTGCCGTAACACAACGCGGTGCCCACAAATCAGGGGGGGGGATTCTAAACGATGCAATTTGCAAAGTACCTGTACCTCTACCGTAAAGCTAACGCCGTGCGATTGCACAAAGTCGGCGTCCAGCGGTGCTGTGCTGCTCTCTCAGCCCGCGGCCGCCATCAGATATTCCCCGTACCTACTCAGTCCTGTGGCCGCCATCAGATATTCCCCGTACCTACTCAGTCCTGTGGCTGCGCTATCAAATATTCCTCGTACTCTGTCCTGTGGCTGCCATCTGCTTCGGGCAGGTACCGCAGAGGTGACCGGCTGCGGCCGCCCCCTCCCCCGCAGCGCAGCCCCGGTCCGGTGCCATTCTAGCCAGCATGGCCCCGGTTATTGACCGGCTGGCGGTCCCGGGGCCCGGGCGGCGGCGCCGTGCGGCGGCGGCGGCGGCCAGTGAGCCGGGCGGCGGCAGCGGCGTCGGACCAGTGCAGTGAGACGGCTGGTGTGAGAGGACGTGACGATGAAGCTCGCCACAGGAGCCCCGCTGGTGATGACCCGGGCTCTGAGCCTGCTGCTGTCGGTGGGAGTGGTGACGGCGCTGCTACAGGCTGGAGCGGCCGACGGTGAGTACAGGAGAGGTAGAGGAGAGCGGAGCTGTGACAGCTCTGACGGAGCTGTGACAGCTCTGACGGAGCTGAGACAGCTCTGACGGAGCTGAGACAGCTCTGACGGAGCTGAGACAGCTCTGACGGAGCTGAGACAGCTCTGACGGAGCTGTGATAGCTCTGACGGAGCTGAGACAGCTCTGACGGAGCTGAGACAGCTCTGACGGACCGAGGGAGGGGACGGGGCCGTGACAGCTCTGATAATCCCGACCCCGTGTTGGAACTCTGATCTGTCGTCGATCATGTTCTCAATTCCTCCGTGGGTGCACTTTGTTTGCCTGTTTCCGCTTAGGAAGCTGCACGTTTAAAAATTTAAAAAATGATATATTAAATTTGCTGTTGTTAAAATGGTAAGAATAATAATTTGAAACCAGTCAAATTTCCTGTGATGTTTAGAATACCCGTTTGGTCAGATTATTTTCGCACATCAGAGGCCAGAGCCCCCGCTGTCTTTACTCCGGTACGTAGCTTCTTTAATTTGATGATGACAGCCACAATGACGCACCTATAATTTCAGTTGTCATGTCGTTTTTTGCCAAAGTTGTACATGCCTGAGCGGCTTTGGACACGGCTCATCCAGGTTCTGACGTCATCTAGATTATTTTTGACCCTGTATCGGTCCTACTCCTATCTAGTCTGTGCATCCGCAAGTGCATTCACTTTTCCCATCCAGAACAATACCCGAATAATGCGAGACTTTTACGTTTGAATGTTAGTTTTACTTGTTAAATGCTGCATTGCAGCAAATGCATAAATAATGGTGTACCACCTTGTATTAACAATAGGCACGATATTTGTTTCTAACTTTGGATCGGATATGATTGATTGTCCGTACGTATTTATGAGAGCCTGGCCGTACCAGTACGAGGCAGTGGTAAGTTAAGCTTGCATGGTGCCAGGTGAAGCGAAGGATTAGATCACGTCCGCCCGCCGTCAGCACGCCAATTACGTCACTGGTGATTACAATCACTAACCGCCGCTCTTTAAGTCCTGGTCAGATCACGCCAGCCAGCCAGCCGGCCGGCCGGCCCAGCCCTCCACATCCGTTTACAGGCAGCCGACAATCATCAGGCATTTCTTCTTGTGGTGTGATGAAATAAAGTCCTTAGTTGGTCAGTTTGAAGTTAAGTGATCATTACACATTGCACTAATTTTTCGTTGTAGTATTTTTAACTATTGCTACTTTATTACCTATTAATTATTTAATCACCTACTAATTGCCAACCGCCCTATTAGGTACGTGGCTACTGTAATAATCGCAGGTGATTCAGTGCAGCTACATCTCGCATACTACAAGTGACAGTTGACACATTGAAGTGTGACAGTCTTCCTCGGATAGAACATTAAGACATGGCATCATTTCACTGCCAGCATCCGGCGGCTTATTTTGCTCGAAGCTCGTTACGCCCGCGGCCAGTACCTACGGGTGCGGCGTCTGATGTTTGGGTGAGTGTTCAGTGTTCTCTTTACTGGACTGCTCGGACTTGCGGAGCACAGTTCAGGTTAGTTTAGCTGTGTTCTGCTGCGACTGGGGTTGGCCATCGTAGGCAGAAGGCACATCGCCTGCCTCCCACATGGGTAGGTTGTTCCTACACTTAGGCTTATCACCTCTCGGCTCTCCCACATATGAGTACCGGTTTCTCGGCTGTGAGTCAGACGTGCGTCAGAGGAACGCTTCGAGGCCATATAACGGCTGGAGAGCTACCATTTAAACCTACACTGCTGCCTACACTGACAAGTGCCGGTGTACCGCCTATCACACAGTGTACCTACGTGTACGAGGTACACGATCCAGCAGTAGGTGCAGTCCTGTCTACACTGTCCAGTGCCATAGGCCTGCCTACTTCCTAGTGTCCATACGGCCTCTTTACAGCCCTGCGTAGTGTCTACACTCACATCGTAGCGTTACAGTCAAGCTCCTAGTGTCCATACGGCCTCCTTAAAGCCCTGCATAGTGTCTACACCACCCATCGCTGCAGTACTGAGTCAAGCCCACACTGCTCGCCGCGCCGCCGCCGCGTCACTCTTCGCCGCCGCCGCGTCACTCTTCGCCGCCGCCGCGTCACTCGTCGCCCCAGGCGGGCGTGACTCACTAACGGGGCCAGCCAACCCCGCTCGCGGCCTGTCCACGTGTGGTGGTTCCGGGCCTGCTGAGCTACTGCAAACCATGTCAGCACCGGTCCTCAGCAGGGTCAGCACCGGTCCTCAGCAGGACCAGCACCGGTCCTCAGCAGGGTCAGCACCGGTCCTCAGCAGGGCCAGCACCGGTCCTCAGCAGGACCAGCACCGGTCCTCAGCAGGGCCAGCAGACCGTCCTTCCAAGGGCCAGCACGGCCTCAGCAGGGTCAGCACGGTCTCAGCAGGGGCCAGCACCTGTCACTCAGCCCTGACCAGCAACCGGTCTCCCAGCAAAAAGGACCAAGCAACCGGTCCTCAGCAGGGCAGGTGCACCGGTCTCAGCAGGCCAGCCACCGGTCCCAAGCAGGACCAGCACCGTCCTCAAGCAGGGACAGCACCTTGCTCAGGCAGGGCAGCACCTGTCCGTCAGCAGGAACCAGCCGGTCCTCAGCAAGGGCCAGCACCTGTCTCAGCATGGCCAGCACCGGTCCTCAGCAGGGCAGCACCGTCCAGCAGGGCCAGTACGGTCTCTAGCAGGACCACATACCGGTCCTCAGCAGGGCTCAGCACTTGTCCTCAGCAGCCAGCACCTGTCCTCAGGGCAGGGCCCCACACCGGTCCTCAGCACTCAGCAGGGCCAGCACCGGTCCTAGCAGGGTCAGCAACGGGTCCTCAGGGCGCAGCACCGGTCCTCAGCAGGGCCACACCGTCCTTCAGCAGGATCCGTCAACCGGTCCTCAAGCGGGCTCAGCACCGGTCCTCACAGGCCAGCACCGGTCCTCAGCAGGGCCAGCAAACCGGTTCCTCACAGGGCCAGAGCACCGGTCCTCAGCAGGACCAGCACGGTCCTCAGCAGGCAGCACTGTCCTAGCAGGGCCAGCCACGGTCCTCAGCAGGGCTCACAACCGTCCTCAGCAGGGCCAGAAACCGGTCTCAAGCAGGGCAGCCCGGTCCTCAGCAGGGCCAGCAACCGGTCCTCACAGGACAGCCACCGGTCCTCAGCAGGCCCAGCACCGGTCCTCAGCAAGGCCAGCACGGTCCTCAGCAAGACCAGCAACGGTCCTTCGAGCCGGCAGCACCTGTCTCAGCAGGGCCAAGCCACCTGTCCTCAGTACAGGAGCACACCGGTCGCTCACAGGGCCAGCACCCTGTCCTCAGCAGGGCCAGCACCGTCCCAGCAGGGTCAGCACCGGTCTCAGCAGGCGCCAGCATTCACCGGTCCCAGCAGGGCCAGTCCCGCGGTCCTAAAGCAGGACCAGCACCGGTCCTCAGCAGGGCAGCACTGTCCTCTAGCAGGCAGCACCTGTCTCAGCAGGGCGCAGCACCGTTCCCAGCACTCAGCAGGGCCAGCACCGTCCTCAGCAAGGGTCACACCGTCCTCAAGCAGGGCCAGCAGACCGGTCCTCAGCGGGCCAGAACCGGTCCTCACAGGACCAGCACCGGTCCAGCAGGGCAGTCACCGTCCTCAGCAGGGCAGCACCGGTCCTCAGCAGGGCCAGCCAACCCGGGTCTCAGCAGGCCAACGCACCGGTCAGCTCAGCAGGACCGCACGGTCCTCAGCAGGGCCAGCACCGGTCTCAGCAAAGGGCAGCACCGGTCCTCAGCACTCCGCAGGGCCAGCAACGGTCCCTCAGCAGGGCCAGCACCGGTCCTCAGCAGGGCAGCACCGTCCTTCCGCAGGGCCAGCAACCGTCCTCAGCAGGGCCAGCCATCCGGTCTCAGCAGGGCCAGCACCGGTCCTCCAGTCAGGGCCAGCCCCGTCCTCTTCAGCAGGGCCAGCACCGTCCTGCAGCCAGGGACAGCACGGTCCTCAGCAGGGCCCAGCACCGGTCCTCAGCAAGGCACAAGCACCTGTCCTCAGCCAGGGCCAGCTACCTGTCCCTCAGCAGGGCCAGCCCGTTCTCCGCAGGGCCAGCACCGGTCTCAGCAGGGCCAGCACGGTCCTCAGAGGACCAGCACGGTCTCAGCAGGCACACCGGTCTCAGCAAGGCCAGCACTGTCCTCAAAGCAGGGCCAGCACCGTCCCTCAGCAGGCATCACTAGGGTGGGTCCTCAGCAGGGCCACACGGTCCCTCAGCAGGGTCCAGCAACCGGTCCTCAGCAGGGCCACACCTGGCCTTTCAGCAGGGCCAGCACCTGTTCCTAGCAGGCCAGCACCGGTCTCTAGCGGGCCAGCCCTCGGTCCATCAGCAGGCGCCAGCACCGGGTCCTCAGCAGGGTCGAGCACCGGTCCTCAGCAGGGTCAGCACCGGTCCTCAGCAGGGGCCAGCACCGTCCTCAGCAGGCCAGCACCGGTCTCAGCAGGGCCAGCACCGGTCCTCAGCGGGGCCAGCAACCGTCCTCAGCCGGCCCGCCACCGGTCCTCACAGGCGCCAGCCCGGTCCTCAGCAGGTCACACCGGTCTCAGCAGGGTCCAGCACGGTCCCTCAGGCAGGGCCAGCAACCGGTCCCAGCGGGGCCACGCACCGGTCCTGAAGCGGGCCAGCACGTCTCAGCAGGGCCAGCACCGGTCCTCAGCAGGGTCAGCACGTCCTCAGAGGGCAGCACCGGTCCTCAGCAGGGCAGCACGGCCCTACAGCGGGCCGCTACCGGTCCATCAGCAGGCGCAGCACCGGTCCTCAGAGGCCAGCACCGGTCCTCAGCAGGGCAGCACCCGGTCCTCAGCAGGGCCAGCACCGGTCCCCAGCAGGCCAGCACCGCCTCAGAGGGCCACACCTGTCCCAGCAGGGCCACACCTGTCCTAGCAGGGCCAGCAACCGGTCTCAGCACTCAGCAGGGCCGACCGGTCCTCACAGGGCCAGCAACCGGTCCTCATAGCACTCAGTCAGGGCCAGCACCTGGTCCTCACCGCCAGCACCTGTCCCAGCAGGGCCAGCACCGGCCTCAAGCAGAGCCAGCACCTGGCCTCAGCAGGGCCGCACCGGTCCAGCAGGCAGCACCGGTCCTCAGCACTCAAGCAGGGCCAGCACCGGTCTCAGCAGGCCAGGCAACGGCTCAGCAGGGCCAGCACCGGTCCTCAGCAGGGCAAGCACCTGTCCTCACAGGGCCAGCAACCGGTCCTCAAGCAGGGCCCAGCACCGGCTCCTCACGCAGGACCGAGCACCGGTACTCAATGCAAGGGTCACACCGGTCCTCACAGGGCCAGCACCTGTCTCAGCAGGCCACACCGGGCCTCGTAGAAGGGCCAGCAACCTGTCCTCAGCAGGGCCACAACGGTCCCCAGCACTCAGAGGCCAGCACCTGTCTCCAGCGGGGCCACACCGTCCTCAGCAGGGCCAGCACCGGTCCTCAGCAGGGCCAGCACCGGTCCTCAGCAGGACCAGCACCTGTCCTCAGCAGGGCCAGCACCGGTCCTCAGCAGGGCCAGCACCTCTGCCCGGGATGGCAGCGGTTCAGCCCGGTGGTGGCGTGCACCAGCGAGCAGATGCTTCCTCGACCAACACCGAATGGTTGGATGACTGGTGCAGTTTTGTCGTCTGACACGCAAGCCGAGGCTGGTTTTCCGCTAATGATTTTCCTGAGGCTGTCTCCGGCCTGCGATATGGTGATCGCTTAAATTGACGACGCAGAGCCTGCGGTTAAAAGTTATGGCACCTCAAGATAGCGACCTATTGGAAATGTGGATGATGCCATGTCAACACGTTTCGATGCACAATGTTATACGCGACTCGGTGACTGACGAACTCAGATTGTGGTCTTGGCTGCGACGTGGTACACTTTTCCTCGGATAACTAGCATGTCGTGTATCAATTAGGTATACGTTGTCACAGAAAGTGACCAACTTGTTATTCCCCAACCTAACCCACATGAGATTTCATGAGCTTATGTAGTGGCATTTCGCCGGGACTCTTTTACTTTGTTGTGCATGGATTGACTTTTGTGAGTCTCATAAAACATTTTTCTCTCTCGAACTTATGTAAAGTTTGTAATTTGCAACCAAAAGTCAATACTGTTTAACCCAATTGAAACATTATATCAATTACAGCAGATCCACACCATTTTCACATCAATCTGTTATTCATCGTGGCACTGTGGGCGTTGCGGCAATAAATCGGTAGCCGTTGCCTCAGTATTGTGAGTGTAGTTGATGGAGATCTAGCCGGGTCAGCCGGCGCTGTCATGTCCGGTGGCAGGGGGGGGGGTAGACCGAGGCAGGAGAGAGCGGCACGGCTGTCCATCACGGCGTAAGGACAGCGGTACCGGCCGGCATATCACTGGCCGCCGCCACTGGCCGGCCGCCCGCCGACCACCGACCACCGGCAGCCGTCTGCTGAGGAATCCTGCTGACCTCTATAGACCACCGGCCCGGCCTGGACAGACGGCCTGCCCGCCGGCCCGGCCTGGACCACCGGCCAGTCCGCCGGCCCGGCCTGGACAGACGGCCTGCCCGCCGGCCCGGCCTGGACAGACGGCCTGCCCGCCGGCCTGGACATCGGGGAGGACCAGCGGCAGACCGGCACATCACCGCCACCGGAGCCTAGTCATCGGGGCGGTGATGCAGAACGGTGACAGCGGTGATGCAGAGCGGTGACAGCGGTGACGCAGAGCGGTGACAGGGGTGATGGCACTGGGCGGTGACAGGGGTGATGACACTGAGCGGTGACACTGGGCGGTGACAGCGGTGATGACACTGAGCGATACACAGGGACACGGAGTTATGGCAGTGCAGTGGACCATGTCAGGGAGCGGTACATGGTACACGACACAGACAGACAGACAGACAGACAGACAGACAAGACAACAGACGACAGACAGACAGACGACGACAGACACGACAGACCATGACAGACAGACAGACAGACAGACAGCTACAGACAGACAACGACAGACAGACAACAGACAGACAGACAGACGACAGACAGTACAAGACAGACAGAACAAGACCAGAACAGAAGACAGACAGACAGAAGACAACAGACAGACAGACAGACAGACAGACAGACAGACAGAGAGAGAGACGCAACAGACAGACGACAAGAAGACCAGACAGACCGAAGCAGACAGACAGACAGACAGACAAGACCAGAACAACAGACGACAGACAGAACAGAAGACAGACAGACAACAGACAGACAGACACAGACAGACAGACCGCAGACGAGACAGACATGACAATGACAACAGACAGACGACAGACAACGACAGACAGCAGACAGACAGACAGACGACAGACAGACAGACCGACAGACAGACAGACAGACAGACGACAGACAGACAGACAGACAGACAGACAGACAGACCGACAGACAGACAGACAGACAGACAGACAGACAACAGACAGACAGACGACAGACAGCAGACAAGACAGAGACAAAAAGACACAGACAGACAACAGACAGACAAGACCAGACAGACAGACAGACAGACAGACAGACAGACAGACAGACAGCAGACAGAAGACAGACAGACACCACAGACAGAGACGACAGACAGAAGACAACAGACAGACAGACAGAGACAGACAGACAGACAGCGACAGACAGACAGACAGACAGACAGACAAGACAGACAGACAGACAGACAGACAGACAGACAGACAGACAGACAGACAGACAGATCTACCGCCACAGGTGCATGACAGACGTCACCGGAAGGTGACAGCGGTCATATGGCCGCCATAGGTAGTCAGGAGACCTTACCAGAAGGTATTGCAGGCGGACTCAAACAGGCCGGTGTGACCATATTTGGAAGGAGGCGATAAGGCGACGGTGATAATGGACGGGACACACTTAGGCCGACAGTGGCATATGGCTATCGTCGGTGGAGGGTACTGTCGGCTCCTTTAGAAGAACGCCGTCATCGGAGGAGCGGCGGAAATCCGCTGACTCAATAAAGAAGACCCTGACAGCACTGTGGGGTCACGGTGGGTCCCGCGGACAGCATATGATCATGGGTGGAGAAATTGCTTTCAAAGTTGCCCCGACCGAGGCCCGAGGACCAGTTACGTATACATATTTTTATCAGAAGACAGACAGACAGACAGTCTGTCTGTCTGTCTGTCAGTGTCTGTCAGACAGTCTGTCTGTCTGCATATCCGAAGAAGAATCAAATTTTGCTTCTCATCAGCAAAATGTTATTGACCGGGGGAAGGGTCGGGTCGTCAGCAGAATCTCATTTTTATGGTGTAAATTTGGTTTGCTCAGGGGGATGCGTATGGTCCCCGTGCCCTCCTTGACTACGTCCCTGCCGAGGACGGGGACGCAACGCAAGGGGTCCACACGTGGCGGGGGACGGGGTATCACGATTGGGAGCGCCTCTCCTGCTTGTCTTGTCTGAAGGTGCCACTCGGCGAGTGCAGGTGGCGCCCCTCGAGTCGTAAGCGCCGGTGGCATTAATTTTGATCGGAAATGATACCCCTTTAGACTGGAAATAACGACCCTAACGGTGCCTCCTCTGAAAACTCAAAAACAAGTTTTCGGAACTGCCCGAGATGCTCACTAGGACAACGCTAGCAATGAGCAGCCTCCTTGACTACCGCCCCCTGGCCCCTTCCCATTTCGAAAGCCACTGAATTACCTAGTTAAGTAATGTTTTTGAACTAAAGTAATAACTATTACACCTGGGGCCACAGGGCATGTGATTTAAAGTTAAACTTAGGTATAAATGCCGTATTTTACCCATATTTTTTGATAGTCGTATCATGTATGCATTTTATGCTGGGATTATAGTTCTATTTCTGTATTTTTTAAAATAAATAATGACTTGCAAACAAAACAAAAAGTATCCCAAAAAGTTGTCCCGGCACCGCCGAGGCAACTTTGAAGTTGCCCCGGTCACGGCCGGGGTGGATTCTCCACCCCTGCATATAGTGCTCTCAGTCTTGTCAGCTGACCGGTGAGCTGCTTATACCGTCACACGATACGGGTATCGGACGGTGTGGGCTGAGTGTGTGGGCTGTCCCGTTAGTCTCCCAGAGCCATACATACCGGCCTGTCAACTGGCCGATCCCCGACCCAAGGCTGATTTCGACATACACTGCAGATCGAGACAGAGAGAGAGAGAGAGGTATACATGCCGGGAAAACAGAGAGCGCGCGGCCGGACGACACGGCCTTGCCTACTAACTGAGCCAGCCAGCGACTGGCACTGCACCTGATGATGCGTTAGGCCTTGAGTGCCAGCTGAGCCACAGCCGCATATTTTTACCGGCCGGGTGATATCATGCATTCCTTAATGATATAGACGATTCATCATGTCACGGATAATCGCCGTTAGTTATTGTGCTCCTGTAGGTATGACCTTTTGAGTACTGATTTTTCGCCGCATCGTGCAGTTAAAATAGTGTGTGAACATTAATAATCCTCATCGATCATCATTTATAAGAGAAAAGTCGGCAGGCAGAGGGAGCCATGAGTTAATGAAGGGACCGCTCTATCACAATCGGAATCACGATAACTTCGTAATTGGACAGGGAGTCAGGTACTTACACTGGCGGTTGGCTCCATGAATGGTGCACATTGAGCTTAACGCTCAGAGGAACTTCATCCATGAAGCCTGAGTAGCAGGAATCACCTTCACAACAGAGGTCACTGAGCTAAGGGGGACAACGAAGATCCACTCGATATGTGAATTAGCTTCGTTGTAACGTTCCATTTCGTATGCACCCGCAGAGCCGCGGCTGATTGTCCTTCAAGTGCCTGCGATCGCGGCTCTGCGGCCTTCGCGAAGCTCTCGACTGGCGCGTGGCAGCAGTGTGAGTTCATGCCTGTGATGCTATCGGTCCTATCTGATCCTGCGCATCAGGCAGCGATGGCTAGCTCGGAGAATTGAGCTCCGCCTGAGCTGCAGCGGAGCCAGGCTGATGGAGCGGCTCCTGCTGACTTGGCCAAGATAAAATGGGCAGCTTTAGCGGTGTTTCAGAATGTCTTTAATTCATTGCAACTATGAAATTAGAGCATTTTAATCACAAAATATCATGAAGTGCGTATTACCTACTATGATTTGCTCATGGGTATTGAAACTTCAACATAAATTCAATCGAAGGTTTCGATAACTTTTCACATAACTGTTTACTCGGAGCACAACAAACAAATGTCCGCGAAGCATTGTAGCAACGTTCGTCCCTGACTCCTCTGTACAGCTGAGAGCGATACCTGACTCCTCTGTACATCTGAGAGTGATACCTGACTCCTCTGTACAGCTGAGAGTAATACCTGACTCCTCTGTACAGCTGGGAGTGATACCTGATGACTCCTCTGTACATCTGAGAGTGATACCTGACTCCTCTGTACAGCTGAGAGCGATACCTGACTCTTCTGTACAGCTGAGAGCGATACCTGACTCCTCTTACATATAGAGTGATACCTGACCCCCTGTTACCATCTGAGAAGATGGATACCTGACTCCTCTGTACAGCTGAGAGCGATACCTGACTCTTCTGTACAGCTGAGAGCGATACCTGACTCCTCTATACATCTGAGAGTGATACCTGACTCCTCTGTACAGCTGAGAGCGATACCTGACTCCTCTGTAACTCCTCTGTACAGCTGGGAGTGATACCTGACTCCTCTGTACAGCTGGGAGCGATAACTGACTCCTCTGTACAGCTGAGAGCGATACCTGACTCCTCTGTACAGCTGAGAGCGACACCTGACTCCTCTGTACAGTTGAGAGTGATACCCGGCTCTGCGCGCTGACCTCGCTGTCCCGGAGAGCCACGCGCGCGCTCCGGCAGGGAGGCCAGCCTGCCGCGCCGGGCCGCCCTCCAAACCGGTCACACAGCCGACCGACCGGCCGGCCGCCGCCGCTGCCGCCGTCCGACCGCAGAGGTTGCGTCAATCCGGCGGTCGGTCCGGATGGGAGCGGCTGCATGCGGCCCGTCCCGTCCTGAACCGTCCGCCCCGCACGGCCGGATCACGGCCAGACCCGTCCTCAACCGTCCGCCCCGCACGGCCAGATCAGATCAGTGCAGTGGCCGAGCTTGTTTTCCGATGGAGGGAGGGGGAGGGGAGCAATCTCGAGGGAGCCCCCGGAGCGTCATGGCCCCCTCTTAGGACTGAGGGACCTCTTTACCACCTGAAATGAGGGCCCCTCAAACCAGATGATGGCTATCTTATACCGACTGAGGACTCCATCACGACGACCGAGGGCCAACCAAAAGCCCTTCAGGCTGATCGAGGACATATTCAGGACCCTCGGGAATTTTTATCGAAACGATACTCCCGCGTGGCCTCTTTTACAAACTTTTAGGGGCAAAGCCATATGCCCCCTCCCACCGATTTAGAAGGTAAGGGAAGAAGCTGTTCCCCTGACCCTATTTTGCCTCCCCTGACCCAGACAACGACCCGTCTAATACCAACCAATACCATCCGCCCCGCACGGAAAGACCACGACCCGTCCAGTACCTACCATCTGTGCCTCACGGACAGACCATGGCCGGGTTGGTGCCGGACCAGCAACGTCCAGTGCTGCAGGGTCGACACCACTTCCTTTGAATGACCCCGCCACGCCCAGCGGCGCGGCGGGGCTGCTGTGTCCCTGCCCTGCCGCCGGTTAGCGTCAGACACGCGACATTTCGCCGTGACCGGGCCGTGTGGCGAGGAACGAGGTCACGGTCATTGCATCGCTCTGCTGGGTCAGCAGGCTATTTAGTGGGCTATTAACTAGGCTATTATATGGGCTGTTTAGTGGGCTATTAACTAGGCTATTATATGGGCTATGTAGTGGAATGCTCAGTGTCTGTTCAATACAATATGCAGTGGGTTATTTACGGTAAATTACCCAACACATAGTGACGTGAAGTTTCCTTCGTTCAGCTCAGTCTCACCTAAGTCGTTTTTGGGACGACTGAGCTGCGTTGTACTCACCAGTTCGGACTATTTTCTAAAGCCTCGGTAATATGCAAGTCAGTGACTGCATTGCTGAAGGATCGAGCGATCAATGGCGTCGTACCGGGGAGCGGGCAGCTCGTCCATTCCAGTTAGATTTGCAGAACGTGCGGCTGACCTGGCGCCGAAAGACGGCCAATCCTGATTATCCGGTCCGGAGAACTCGTCTGTCGCCTATCGCTGCACTCAGTGAAAATCACCGAGCGACACTAGGTAGCTGGTGTACTGGTGTGATTCAGAAGACAAGGCAGTCGTCGTTCGTGGTGAGAAAATGAGCGACCTTCATTCATTGCATTTGGTTCTGAAAATTTTAACGGGAATGTAGCAAAAACATAACAAAAATTTAATATCAGCCTGGATCCAGATTATACTGTTTTGAATCTCTAAATATACGAGCACCCACGTATGAAAGAAATAAGGATGTATCGCAGGATCTAACGATTTGTCATCAGTCATAAATCAATGTTTCCGCCATTTGCAAATATTTTAGACAACAATCGATGATCCACCGTCTGTTTATAGCTATAAGAGGTCGTTCCAATGTCAAAATATTGCATCCACCTTGTGAATCGCACTCGCGCGGTGCAATCCAATTAAAACCCGCGGTTGTGGTCAGCTGCACTTGAGCGCTCCTTCAAAAAACACCTGCACGGGGCGGACGGGGGGTCTGGCCTGGCCGGTCTGGCCGCGGCAGACGGCCCTGAGGAGCACACCTCTTTAGATCGTAGAGAAAGAGGGAGATCTCTTCTGACCGTCACGGCAGCTAAATATAAACAGACCAACCACGACGTCCCTCAGCACAGGTGAAAATAATACACTGAAACTTGATGAACAATTGCGATGTTGCGTTCATGCTACAAGAACAGCACACACAATGATTTTTTAGAGATGTTGATTGTTGCCATTAACTCAGAGACCTATTGCTTCTTGAGGAAGAAAAACAGTTCCCGCGACGGCGCAGTAAGTTGTGTTGGATTGTTTCGCAGATGTCCACTGCCGTGCTTCTGATCTCCTGCTGCTGCTGTGACACAGCGTGGTGGAGATGGGGAGCAGAAGAGAGAGGGAGCGCTCCATCGAGTGATTCCCATCCCTTCCCTGGTAGCTCTGTCTGTCTGCTGCTGAAGCCCTCTCTGCCCTGACTCGCTGCTGTTCTGCCTGTCTCGTACTACCGTCCCCCACTGAGACGGAAGACGAAGGCCAGATGGGAGAGGGGAAGGAAGACAGGCTGGCGGAGAAGCAGAGGGGAGAAGACAGAGAGACAGAGACCTGCGGAAGAGGAAGAGAGGGCGGGAGACAGAGGCATGTGAGAGAGGGAAGAGAGGGTGAGAGACCTGTGGTAGAGGGAAGAGAGGGTGAAAGACAGAGGCCTGTGTGAGAGGAAATAGAGTGCGGAAGACAGAGGCCTAGGGGAGAGGAAGAGAGGGCGGGAGACAGAGGCCTGTGTGAGAGGAAAGAGAGTGCGGAAGACAGAGGCCTAAGGGAGAGGAAGAGAGGGCGGGAGACAGAGGCCTGTGTGAGAGGAAATAGAGTGCGGAAGACAGAGGCCTAGGGGAGAGGGAGAAGAGCGTGGGGTCGGATGAGTGACTCACTACCTGCTGACCGCGGTGGCGGCGGGTCCACGCCCGGTACGTCCACGCCCGGGTACGTCCACGCCCGGCACGTCCGCACGCGACCCCGCCCACATCGCCATCCAGGGTCGGCTGTACAGACAACAGAGTCTGCCGCTCCTACCAGCAGCCGGCGCAGTGTGGGCACACAGGGCGGCACACTGCCCGGTGCCGTGCTCAGGGCCACCGTACCGTCACACGCACCCCGCGCCGGAGCTAAACCGCCGTGCAACTGACACTGTCTAGAGTTCACCAGCCAGTCGCCGTGCTCCGTACAGAACACACTAGCCCCACCCACCACACACAACCCCGTACAGAGCACACTAGTGAGCTCACCAGCCTCAGACAGACGAGGAGCCCTCACGCTCAGTATGAGCGTTTATCCTGAGCACGGGGCTCATTCGACAGACTAGGGACCTTCACGCTCAGTATGTGCGTTCATCCTGAGCACGGGACTCATTCGACAGACGCTTAGCGTTAAGTACACAGCATTTTACCGCTGGAGGGCAAAAAGTCCGCTTCCCGTTAGGAGGCTCCACCGAGAATGGGCGTCCCAAGGTCGCGTCAGCAGCAGCTGCGTCGGACGCAGGTACTGCAGCCTATGGTGTCGACACAGCAGTGCAGCTCGCTGTACCGGCCGGTACCAGGGGGCTGTGTGATCGGAGTCTGCGGTCTCATGGCTACAGAGCTGGTGTCTGTATTGGGACGGACGCAAAGTACTGAAACCTAGGGGTCGCAACGATAGGTCTGATGTGAATAGGTGTTTTCACAGAGATATCCTGGTGCTGTTCGTTGGGTACCATGATGAAGGTGGAGTTTCGGGTAGATGTAGATGGTCGCCTGAGATGCACATCCTTAGTCCCTGGCTGGGGATGATGGGGATATTTAATCATCCACACAGATGGAATACGACGTGATGGCCGGATAAGTACAGATGCATTCATTGGTGATTGTAGAACTGCAGTCTCCGGTGATAGCTTGCTATGTAGATCTGCAGTCTCTGGTGATAGTTTGCTATATATAACTGCAGTCTCTGGTGATAGTTTGCTATATAGAGCTGCAGTCTCTGATGATAGCTTGTTATATAAAACTGCACTTCTCCGGTGATAGTTTGCTATGTAGGGCTGCAGTCTCCGGTGATAATTTAATATGTATACTTTCAGTTTTTAGTAACAGCTTGCTATATAGAACTGCAGTTCTTAGGAATGTATTTTCTTTTAATTACACCGTCACCAATGAACAGTTGACCAGGAGTGCTCCTAACGTGATCCTAACGTGATCCCAACGTGATCCCAACGTTTATATCCCAACGTGAATCCCCAACTGATCCCCAACGACACACTATATAGAAACAGTTGACCAGGAGTGCTCCCAACGTGATCCCAACGACACACCTATATAGAACAGTTGACCAGGAGTGATCCCAACGTGATCCCAACGACACACCTATATAGAACAGTTGACCAGGAGTGATCCCAACGTGCTCCCAACGACACACCTATATAGAACAGTTGACCAGGATCCCAACGTGATCCCAACGACACACGACACTTATTGTTAACACCAGGAGATAACTTATTGTAATGTCGCAGCTAACTTATTGTGATGTAGCTAGGGAAAGTAATAAGAAGACATAAACAAACAAATTAAGAGAGTGGGGTCGTGTTAAACTAGTTAGATGCTGTAAAATAAGGCAGAGTGTAGTCATTGCAGAAATCAGCAAATGACTGCCGAATCGTTAAACCCATTTGGTTCTGCTTCACGCACTCATCGCATGGTTAGTAAGGGACGAGGGTCACAATCATATACTAGTTGAGGGCTGTTCCTGGTAGTTGAAGACGGTTCCATTGCTGACACTATGAAGGAAGATCAATCAAGGTCAGCAAGGCTTGTTGCTGGTTGAAGAGATAACTTGATGTGTATCATTGCAGTCATTGGTGATAGCCTGGTACGCACCGATGCAGTCCTTGGTGATAGCCTGGTACGCACCGATGCAGTCGTTGGTGATAGCCTTACGTACCATTTGCAGTCCTTGGTGATAGCCTGTACGTACCGTTCAGTCTTTGATGATGCCTGTTCGGTACCATTGCAGTCCTTGGTGATAGGGTACGTACCATTCAGTCCTCTGGTGATAGCTGGTTACGTACCGTTGCAGGCTCTGTGATAGTAGCCTGTTCGTACCGGTGCAGTCCTTGTGATAGCCTGGTACGTACCGTTGCAGCCTGGTGATAGCCCTGGTACGACCACGCAGGTCTCTAGGCACCGGCGCTATAGGTACTCGTGCGGTTTCTACGAGTAACTCGTGACAGCCGGTCGTGTCTGGCGTGACTTGGCTCCGTGTCCAGCCAGATGGTCCGAGTGCGCTGCGTTTCTATTCCACCGTGAACAATAAGGTGTGTGGGTCGACACCGACCGGACTCCGACACCTGTATCTCGAGCCATTGGCGAGGCACTGGATGCGAACTTGGCAATGTTTATAACAAGCATGTTTTACAATGGTAATGGTGTTACCATTGTAGCAACCATCAATATGGAAACAGTTCACCTTCTGTTAGGTTCAACTTAATCTACCGCTGCATACTTAAGAAGCGCCTTACAAGTTTCTACCTGGCGATTATAGCACGACGAGTTGGATTAGCGAGAATAATTCTTAGCTCTTGATGTGAATGAAAACATGTAAGTTTTGACAAAATAATTTCAGATAAGCCTTTGCTATATGCCGAGCAATGTAAAAAGCATTAGCGCGTTGAGTGTGCTATTTTCATAATTATGCACTGGCATACCGCGCTGGTGACAAATGGTAAAAGACTTATCCAAGGCCCTAGATGATTTACCAAACTCTGCTGCTTATGTAGATATTTGTGATCTCGGCGTTTTTCAAAACTACTGGACTCACTGCACTCGTGCAGCAATAAAAACAAAAAGGATCACAAATATATACATACCAGAATCGTTCAGTAATGCTTAGTACCTAGCTTTACCAAAAAAAGCAGTTTACCTGAATGAGAGAAAAGTGAAAGGTTGCCTTGATATTGCATGACCTGAATGCGAGACGAGCCGAATCAATGATCTACATAGTGTTTCTAAAGTAAAGCGGATAAATGGTGACCACGAGCAAGCGGTCGCAATTTCACTGAGGAAAACTCACAGACAAACATCTGAAAATAATTAGCAATGTTCAGCTTGGTGTCATGTCATTGCCGTTTCCTTTTACTTACTTTGCATGAGTGGACTTTTGCAAACATAACTTCTTTGCATGCGCTCGTTTCTCACAAATATACGGTTATCTCAGTATTGACTCCCGGACTATGAGTAACAGATAAACAAACATTATTTGTCATCGTAAGCTTTATATACATATAAGTTATTATTTTAGCAATTAATGCCGGAAACTGAGGTGAGCTCTCCTTTTTTGTAAGGCAGCTTTTCGTAACGAGTAAATAATGACACGTACATTAATCATGCCTTCGCCTTGAATGTATGTGGGGATTAGGTACTTATCAGGTCTATAAGTAATACAATCATTACAATGGGAAGATGATTCCATTTAATGTAATCAGCTCTGATGAATGTTGAAATAATAAGCAAAAACTTGAGTTTAGGTAATACACTGTTCGGTAAAAAATATTTTTGCAAGGTAGCAATATGACTTCTGAAGCTAATTAGTTATTATACAATGTTATATTCATCATGGGCATTGCCTTTTCAGCAGCGTACTGAGCGGCTGTAGAAACATGTAGATCTGGAATGCATCATCCAAGTCAAATTGAATCATTGACAAGTTGACAGGAAACAACGCTCCACAAATTTAGTGAAGGATTACATACATTCCAGTATCATCCCTAGACGTATAAGATGAATTAGTTGAAAACGTTCATGTGGCTGTCCTCGTGGCTGTAGTTTTCGACGTCCTCGTGGTCTACGACGTCCTCGTGGCTTTCAACGTCCTCGTGGTTTTCTACTTGGATTCATATGAACACTACAATGACGTCGGCTGGTGGATAGCAGATTACATACGGGCACAGCCCCCCCCCCCTGATACGATGAAGGCAGCTCTGTAATGATGTCCGGCTAGGTGTCCGGCTACCTGCAGCCGACATCACGGTCTTGGTGGCGCGCCTCTCACGGATCGAGCAGGCGGGCGGGCCACGACTCGGGCAGCGCGGCCACGCTCGGCAGGCGGACCAACGCCGGGCGCGTCAGTCTCCTGTCAATTCTGTCAAACACTGCCTGACAGGCATACAATTACACAATACACATATCCTATTTAACAATTATGACATTATATCATTTAGTTATCATTCAAAGTGTCTAGAACAATGAAGAAGTAGGTGTTAAATCTCGTTGAATCGTCATCCAGGTCAAAACACCTTATCGTAATACATTAATCGTTCGCATTCGTTATCCCCGTATTTCGTGATTTGCCTTCGTCTGCACAGAGTGCACTAACTCAATTCAAACGAGGTTACTTTAATTAACCGCCAGCGCCAGCTATATCCCTGAGTTGTAGCTAATGATCACTCATCACTTTCATGAAAAACAATCACTGCGCCATGCTCGTTACCAAGTTTATTGAAACGTAGTCAATTCCATTGAATCACAAAGCCAAGAGAGTTTGTCTAATTGGTTCTTATGCTTCGAACTCCGTGAGGAGAGTCCGTGGGACAACAACGCAAAGTGATATGAGAAAATGAAACTTTTGGTCGCCATTCGCATTGTGGATATTAATTATCGATAGCATCTGGTAAGAAGGTGTACGTGTAATGTGCATTAATGACTTCCCCAGATAAACTACCTGTCCTCCAGAGAGGAGGCGTGCCTATCACACACGTCTCTCTGAGACTCCCATTAGACACGGCTGATGGGACACGATTCTGAGGCTGAGCCACCCATCCCATTCTGAGGCTGAGTCTCCCATCGGACACGATGTCACTGTGACATGGCTCCTGCATAAACGGTAAAATCGGCGCTCTGTAACGGTTAACGGTATCGGCGCTCCTGTAACGGTTAACGGTATCGGAGCTCTGTAAACGGTAAAGCGGTATCGGCGCTCCTGTAAACGGTAACAAACGGTATCGCCGCTCTGTAAACGGTTAAACGGTATCGGCGCCGCTGTAAACGGTTTAACGGTATCGGAGCCCTGTAAACGGTTAACGGTATCGGCGCTCTGTAAACGTTAACGGGTATTCGGAAGCTCTTGTAACGGTTAACGGGTATCGGCGCTCCCTGTAAACGGTTAACGGTATCGCAGCTCCTGTAAACGGTTAACGGTAATCGGGCTCCTAGTAAACAGGTTAACGGTATCGGAGCTCCTGTAAAACGGTACACGGTATCGGCGCTCTCTAAACGGCTAACGGTACTGGCGCCCTGTAACGGTACACGGTATCGGCACAGAGCTCATCCAGCGAGACAGACTGGTGTGCCCACTGGTGTCGGGACCCCGCTGCGCTGCCCGGACTAATAGCCACAGCTCCCAGCTCACAGAGCCACAGCTACCAGCTCACAGAGCCACAGCTCCCAGCTCACAGAGCCACAGCTCCCAGCTCACAGAGCCACAGCTCCCAGCTCACAGAGCCACAACTCCCAGCTCACAGAGCCACAGCTCACAGCCTACAGAGCCACAGCTCCCAGCGTACAGAGCCACAGCTCCCAGCTCACAGAGCCCCAGCTCCCAGCTCACGCCCGGACAGCCAGGCGTGACGGAAAAGCTGCAGTCTCGCCGGGTGTGATTGTGAGTTGGGAGACGAGGCGGCGACTGGTACAAGGAGACGGGCCCCATCGCTACGGGTCCTCGTCACACCCGCCGCCCGCCGCCCACCGCCCGCCGCCCGCCGCCGCCAGCCGACCGACCCGGCCTCGGGTGACGACCACTGAACTCGGTGACGACCCTGCACCCGCACTGTACGCTCCCCCTCCCCCCGGAGGGCGATGACGTCAGGAGATGGCTGAGCTCAGTGTGCCGCTTGGCTGAGAGAGCTGAAATGATGCGGATCGATAAAGGTGTCGGTGAAAGCCAGACTTTGCGTGAAGTGTGACTGACGCCGGTATTGTGATGACCCTGTGTGTCAATACTACCGGGTGGGCCACTCCGTGACAAGTAAAACCCAGGGAAACCTGTGCCACGGGTCCAGAGTTTCCTCACCGCAGCTCTTCAACAGACCGAGCTGGTTCCAGTATGTGCAATGCGAGTCACTAGCATGGCACGCTAAACTATCATATACGCATGGAAACGAATACGATTTGTGTGAGAACTAAATGGCGTGAATTCGTTATAAAGCAGCACATCAATACATTGCACATCTGTATAAGAATAAGGATAATTGTTGGCAGATCATGAATCAGACAGGCAGGATCAGCCCTTGACCATTTAGCAGGAAAGGCATACCTACCGACCGATGCCTCTTGATTTTTTTTGCATAATGCATACTTGCTCATTTGAGTGGAAGCGTTTGGGGATTAAGCGATTCTCAAAATATAGCTTATTGCGTAGTATCTAACCCTATATCTACCATAAAACGCTATACCTATGTCATTACTACTGTCCATCCACAAATGTAAGTGGTGAAAGTTTCGCGTGTCGGAAATGCTAGCTTTGATCCGTCTGCAGCTCCCCAATATAGCCACTTCCCTTGCCGCGTCTGCAGCCGCCACCCCCGCAGCTGCAGCAGCTTGTGCCTAATTATTTCGTCACGTCATTTCGACACCTCATGAGACAGCAGCACTGTGCACAGGCCGCCGACATTAGCTCTGCGCTGCATATCCTGACCACAGTTGCCACCAGCTTTCATCATGGCACTTCACCTCTTCAGCATTACGGCAATAACTGTTGCCACTTACTACCACAAAATACACCATGGCCTTTGAATATATTATTTTCCTGTATATGTGAGTGGAGCGAATAAAGACCCAGTGTATGACTAGTCAAATATTTGTATACAGCTACGTAAGGCTTGTTGCCAGTTCTTCCGTTGCCACCTGTACCACAGTCCGTGAGACTCAGGTTTCTATACCGCTGCCTGTGAGCCGCAGGTTTTCTCGGCAGTGGCTCTGAGAGCAGCCGGCACCGCCAGACCAGCAGATGAAGGCCGTAACGGGAGAAAGCGGCGCCGTTTTTGTCGCTGCTGCGCCGTGTTGTGGTATTAGCTCGGCCTCCCACCGGCGAGCGTCCGCGGCGTTGCACACAGTCCGACCTATACACAGCTTACGAATCACGCCGCGCGGAGGAGTCCCGCCGGTAATCATAGCCTATTGAAGCCCGGCCCGGCCCACCCAGCCGGCCGGCGCCGTGGCACTGAGGGTGTGACGTCACACACAGTGTCGAGTTCAGCTGCCCTGGCGATACAATTAGCTGACAAAATCCGCCCAGTCAGTCCAGTATTCACGGACGGTGAAGTATTATCGCAAGCTTCTATTCTGCAATACAAGCCACTTATCTCCGCAGTTGGAATATGATAAGCTTTTTATGTTCCCCGCAGTGATTACCATACGAATTGGTCGTGCGACCCGCGGTGGATGACGGTGCCGATTGGTAGCGCTGGGAGCGGTACGCGGTCACATACCAGGTCCGGCCGCACACGACTCAGTGGCCACGCAACCGCAGGACCGGCCGGACAGTATGTCGCTCCACCTCAGGCTAGCTGCTCTGCTTCCGGCCAACTACAGTGGCCACGACACACGCAGGACCGGCCGGACAGTAGGTCGCTCCACCACAGCTGCCTAGCTGCTCTGCTCCGGCCAACTATCAGTGGCCACGACAACCGCAGGACCGGGCCGGACAGTTATGTCGCTCCACTCAGGCTAGCTGCTCTGCTCCGCGCCAAACTATCAGTGGCCACGACACACCGCAGGACCGGGGCCGGACATATGTCGCTCCACCTCAGGCTAGCTGCTCTGCTCGGCCAACTATCAGTTTGGCCACGAACACCGCAGGACCGGGCCGGACAGTTAATGGTCGCTCCACCTCAGGCCAGCCTGCTTCTCCGGCCAACTATCGTTGGCCACGACACACCGCAGGACCGGGCCGCGACAGTATGTCGGTCACCTCAGCTGCTAGCTGCTCTTGCTCGGCCAGCTATCAGTGCCACGACACACCGCAGAACCGGGCCGGACAGTATGTCGCTTCACCTCAGGCTAGCTGTCTTGCTCGGCCAACTATCAGTTGGCCACGACACACCGCAGGACCGGGCCGGACAGTATGTCGGCTCCACCTCAGCTGCTAGCTGCTCTGCTCGGCCAACTATCAGTGGCCACGACCACCGCAGGACCGGGCCGGGACAGTTAGGTCGGTCCACCTCAGCTGCTAGCTGCTCTGCCTCGGCCAACTATCAATGGCCACGCATACGCAGCCACGGCCGGACAGTTAGGTCGCTCCACCTCAGCTGCTAGCGCTCTGCTCCGGCCAACTATTCAGTGGACCCGACACACCGCAGGGACGGGCCGGAAACAGTAGTCGGCCACTTCAGCTGCTAGTCTGCCTCGCTCCGGCCCAACTATCAGTGGCCACGACACACCGCAGGACCGGGCCGGACAGTAGGTCGGTCCACTCAGCTGCTAGCTGCTCTGCTCCGGCCAACTAATCAGTGCACGACACACCGCAGGACCGGGCCGAACAGTAGGTCGCTCCACCTTCAGCTGCTAAGCTGCTCTGCTTCCGGCCAGCCTATCAGTGGGCCACGACACACCGCAGGACCGGGCCGCGACAGTCGGTCGGTCCAGTCAGGCTAGTGTCTGCTTCCGCCAACTATTCAGTTGGGCCACGACACACCGCAGGACCGGGCCGGACAGTAGGTCGCTCCACTCTCAGTGCTAGTGCTCTGCTCCGGCCAACTATCAGTTGCCCACGACACACCGCAGACCGGGCGGACAGTATGTCGGTCCACCCTCAGCTGCTACGCTGCTCTGCCCGGCCAACTATCGTGGCCACGACACACCGCAGGACCGGGGCCGGACAGGTATGTCGCTCCACCTCAGGCTAGACCTGCTCTGCTCCCGGCCAACTATTTCAGTTGGCCACGACACACCGGCAGGACCGGCCGGGACAGTATGTCGCTCCACTCAGGCCAGCTGCTCTGCTCCGGCCAAACTATCAGTGGCCACGACACAACCGCAGGACCGGGCCGGACAGTATGTCGGTCCACCTCAGCTGCTAGCTGCTCTGCTCCGGCCAGCTATCAGTGGCCACGACACACCGCAGGACCGGGCCGGGACAGTATGTCGCTCCACCTCAGGCTAAGCGCCTCTGCTCCGGCCAACTATCAGTGGCCACGACCACACGCAGGACGGGCCGCGACAGTATGTCGCTCCACCTCAGCTTGCTAGATGCTCTTGCTCCGGCCAACTATCAGTGCCACGACACACCGCAGGACCGGGCCGGACAGTAGGTCTTGTCCACCTCAGCTGCTAGCTCTCTGCTCCGCCAACTATCAATTGGCCACGACACACCGACAGGACCGGGCGGACAGTAGGTCGCTCCACCTCAGCTGCTAGCCTGCTCTGCTCCGGCCAACTATCAGTGGCCACGACACACCGCAGGACGGCCGGACAGTTAAGGCGGTCCACCCAGCTCTAGCTGCTCTGCTCGGCCAAACTATCAGTGGCCACGGACACACCGCAGGACCGGGCCGGACAGTAGGTCGCTCCACCTCAGCCTGCTAGGCTTGCTTCTGCTCCGGCCAACTATCAGTGCCACGACACACCGCAGACCGGGCCGACAGTATGTCGGTTCCACCTCAGCTGCTAGCTGCTCTTGCTCCGGCCAACTATCAGTGGCCACGACACACCGCAGACCGGGCTGCGACAGTATGTCGGTCCACTCAGGCTAGCTGCTTCTGCTCCGGCCAACTACAGTTGGCCACGATCACACCGCAGGACCAGGCCGGGACAGTATGTCGGTCCACCTCAGGCTACGCTGCTCTCTCTCTTTTTTTGCTCCGGCAACTATCAGTGGCCACGGACCACCACCCAGGCACCGGCCGGACATATGTCGCTCCATCTCAGGCTAAGCTGCTCTGCTCGGCAACTATCATGGCCCACGTCACACCGCAGGACCGTCGCCGACAGTATGTCGGTCCACCTCAGCTAGCTGCCTCTGCTCCTGCCAACTGATCAGTGGCCACGACACACCGCAGGAACCGGGCCGGACAGTAGGTCGGTCAAACCTCAGGCTAGCCTTGCCTCGCTCCGACCAACTATCAGTCCCGACAACACCGCAGGACCGGGCCGGACAGTATGTCGCTCCACCTCAGCTGCTAGCTTGCTCTGCTGCTCCGGCAGCTATCATGGCCACGACACACCGCAGGACCGGCCGGACAGTATGTTGCTCCAACCTCAGGCTTAGCTGCTCTGCTCGGCCAACTATCAGTGCCACGATCACACCGCAGGACCGGGCCGGACAGTAGTCGGTCACCTCAGTCTAGCTTGCTCTCCCCGGTGCCAAACTTATCAGTGGCACGACACCACCGCAGGCCGGGCCGGACAGTATGTCTCTCCACCTCATCTGCTTAGCTGCTCTGCTCCGGCCAAACTATCAGTGCCACGCACACCGCAGGGACCGGCCGGACATATGTCGCTCCACCTCAGGCTAGCTGCTCTGCTCCGAGCCAACTATTCAGTGGCCACGACACACCGCAGGACCGCGGCCGGACAGTATGTCGCTCCACCTCAGGCTAGCTGCTCTGCTCCGGCCAACTATCAGTGGCCACGTCACACCGCAGGACCGGGCCGGACAGTATGTCGCTCCACCTCAGGCTAGCTGCTCTGCTCCGGCCAACTATCAGTGGCACGCCACACCGCAGGACCGCGGCCGGACAGTATGGTCGCTCCACCTTCAGGCTAGCTGCTCTGCTCCGGCCAACTTATCAGTGGCCACGACACACCGCAGGACCGGGCGGACAGTATGTCGCTCCACCTCAGGCTAGCTGCTCTGCTCCGCCAAACTATCAGTGGCCACGACCACACCGCAGGACCGGGCCGGACGTTATGTCGGTCCACCTCAGGCTAGCTGCTCTGCTCGGCCAACTATCAGTGGCCACGACACACCGCAGGACCGGGCCGCGACAGTATGTCGGTCCACCCAGCTGCTAGCTGCTCTGCTCCGGCCAACTATCAGTGGGCCACGACACACCGCCAGGACCGGGGCCGGGACAGTATGTCGCTCTTCCACCTTCAGCTAGCTGCTTTGCTCCGGCCAGCTATCAGTGGCCACGACACACCGCAGGACCGGGCGACAGTATGTCGCTCCACCTCAGCTACTGCTTCTGCTCCGGCCAACTATCAGTGGCCACGACACACCGCAGGACCGGGCCGGACAGTATGTCGCTCCACCTCAGGCTAGCTGCTCTGCTCCGGCCAGCTATAGTGAAATTGGATTCGCCACTGGTGAAAGCATGAGTACCTACCTAGCGCACCAAAAAAAAATGTGGGAATCATGTGTTTCACAATCACTTCGGAGTCATTTCCCGCGATGCTCATCGTGTTCGTTCCAAACGATCACGGACTCGTGGCCTCATTCCCCTGGTAACGGAGAATCATCCGTTGGCTATATGCCGACTGAAATGACCTGTGTCTGTATGTGTGTGACAATTGTGACAGTCCTGCTGACATCATTCGTCTCTCTGTGTCTGTCAGGGAGTCACCAGGCAGCGGCCAGTCAGGCCCGCTTCAGGAGACAGTCGTCTGACCCAGATGGAGTGTACGAGGTGGAAATCAGCGTGCCAGTACAAAGGTAAGCCCGACGTCACGGTCTCGGTCGCCGCGCTGCCAACTAAGTCGTGTCTGCCCACTTGTCAAGCAGAGGACAGCGGAGGGGAATCCGAGCCTCTCTGTTAGAACGGATTTAATTGCGAAACGTAAAGGTATGGTATTTGTGTATGCGTCCGATGAGTGGAATACCTTGTTCAAAGTCAGCGAAGGGAGATGGGCCAGCCTTTTTGCATTCTCATTGGTGAGCTCATGCTGACTTTTAATGCTCGATGACCTAATTAAAAGGGGTCGCGACTGGATGAGGCTTTGCTGGAAATGCATAGACACGCCGATCCCCAAAAAGACTGACCTCAGTAAGAAGCTATTTCCCTCGGATTGATCTTAGCTGGGGCCTTGGGGCACATTGGGACACAGTGGATTTCTGGTCATTTTGCTGTTTTACCTGAACTCCTTAAAACCAGCCGCTGTCACCAGCCGCCGGCACAGCAGGCGAGTTACCAGCCGAACAAACACTGAGGTCCTCCACCAGCCCTCGACTCCAGGGTCCGGACCGGATGGTCCTGCAGTCGACGGGGTGGGAGGAGGAGGGGGGTCAACAGCCGACGTCACGTGATATCCGGCCACCTGGCCAACCCTCCTCCCGCACCCGTCCATCCGTCAGAGGTGACCCCCCGTCTGGCCGGCCCTCCTCCCCTCCCCTCTACCTCCCCGCCCCCACTCTGCCTTCAAAGGTGTAAGCTGCCGCGCTGAGTCCCTCCACATTGCAAGCGCCGACACCAGCACCGGTTATCGCATATGGAGCGGGGCGGGGGGAGGGGGAGGGTGTCCTGGGGCCTGACCTGTCCGGAGCTCAGCTGGCGAGCAGCCGGGCACTGCGCCCGTAATGCAAGTCTACTTTAAGCAGAAGTGACTTACACTAATCCAGAGGTCTGCGTCTTCGCGGAACGGTGCCGCTGTGGCGGTGTGGCCGTGTAAGCCGGCGCGGCTGGGCTCCGCGGATGTGTGGCTGGCCGAGTCATACCGCTGCAGGTCAGTCGTAATCACGGCAGGCCAGCGATAGTTACGGCTGCTGTCGTGACCGGGGTTCGTACCGCACCACCGCTCAGCGAGTGTTACCAACTTACGATATACCCACGACCACGCACCAGTCGGTCATGGCGAAAATGGGTAATAAAACGAACGGGTTAGGACACCAACCTTCTAATAATCCGACTGGCCTGGATTGTTGAACCAGCAGTGACCACATCTGCCAGTTCCCACATACCGCCCTTTATAGTTTCGATCGAGCTGGATCGGGTGCTCGGAGACGGAGTGACCATGCAAACCGGCTGGGCTGCAGTGGCGAGCGGGTCTGCCGGTTCGCCGGCCTGTCAGTAGGTAGAACACCGTGCGTGGGTCCATACCACCACAAGGCCAATCGCCTCATCATACATCATCGCTACCCACACAGACACATTCCAAGACAAGATGTACTACATTCAGTCATAAATTCCCACAATGTACAGTTAAACGTGAATATGCAGTAAGAAGTTTTAGAACATTTGACACAATTCTTTTGTATGCTCACTGAGTCACTGCTGGCGAGTGCGAAGCTGCTTTTATTGCGCGGGATAACCGCATTTTCGATTGACACTCAATTCTCTTCGGTGAGCCCGACTTAGCAGTCTCCGGTCATCAGAGAAAGTGGTTAGGGCAGCATATATTTCATACAGGGAGTTAACTCTCGACTTCTCCCAGTTGTACGAGTGTTTAGGTGCGGCCACCATGACCTGGCAATCTTCGAACATGGAATCTTCATCGTGCAGCTAATCAGTCATATCCATACCGCCGGCCCGAGCCGCCGGTCGAATCCGATGTTCCAAGCCGCCCCTAATTCGGGTCTTTCGTTGACATTCTTGCTACTGAGGGCACGTCTGTTACGCGCCACACCAAAGCGTGTGACAAACACCAGCATGAGAAAGCACTCGTGACTGGTGAATCGGAGTAGCCGTGAATAACGTTAATATGTCGCTTTCTTGGCGAATTATGAACCTGATGGAGGTTCATATATTTACTTTAAAATTTCTGACATCGTTTTAAGTTTGTCAAATATTTGCATTAATTATACTCAACGCCCGTCCTACTCTGGGACAACTCAAGTGCTTGTGCATTGTACAAATACTGACATTTGTGTTGAATGCGTCGGGAAATTGGTGCTACATCGGTGGGCTCCGTCATTCACCACGCCGGCTGACTCAGACCACACTCGGCCTGGGGCTCACACACCGGTGTTGTTGGCTTTCTGAGACGGAACCCACAGCCGAAAGCCTGTCCGGGCCCGGCACACAGAGCAGATGACTGGCTGTAGTGTCGGACCGTCAAACATAGGAGTGATTGACTCCGTGTGTTCAGACACGTGCCTTCACACACCGAGTTGATGACCCGTGTGTCAGACCGTCACACACAGACGATGACTCGTGTGTCAGACTGTCACACACAGACGATGACTCGTGTGCCGGTCACACAGAGTGATGACTCCGTGTGTTCAGACCGTCACACCACAGAGTGATGACTTCCGTGGTGTCAGGACCGTCACACACAGTCCGTGATGACTCCGGTGTGTCAGACCGTCACACAGAGATGTTCGACCTGACTCCGTGTCGCTCACCGACTGTACACAGAGTGATGACTCCCGTGTGTCAGACCGTCACACAGAGTAATACTCCGTGTGTCGACGTCACACAGAGTGATGTACTCCGTGTGTCGACCGTCACACAGACCGATGACTCCGTGTGTCAGAAACTGCTCACACACAGACCGAGGAACTCCGTGTGTCGGACCGTCACACAGGTGATGACTCCGTGTGTCAGACTGTCACACAAGAGTTTGATGGACTCCGTGTGTCAGACTGTCACACAAGAGTAATGACTCCGTGTGTTCAGACCGTTCCACACAGAGTGAGACTCCGTGTGTCGGCGTCACACAGACCGATGACTCCGTGTGTCAGACCGTCACACAGACGATGACTCCGGTGTGTCGGACCGTCACACAGTAGTGATGATCCTGGTTGGGGGGTTCCAGGGGAAAACCCGTCACACACAGAGCGATGGACTCCGAGTTGTGTCAGACCGTCCACACACAGCCAGTGATGAACTCCGGTGTGTCACGACCAGTCAGCACACAGACCGATGACTCCGTTGTGTCGGATCCGCTCACACAGGGTAGTGATTGCACTCCGTGTGTTCAGACTGTCATCGCAGAAGGGATAAATGACTCCGTGCTGTCGGACCGTCACACAGAGTGATGACTCCGTGTGTCGGACCGTCGCACTGAGCGATGACTCCGTGTGTCAGACCGTCACACAGAGTGATGACTCCGTGTGACAGACCGTCACACAGAGTAATGACTCCGTGTGTCAGACTGTCACACAGAGTGATGACGGTCCGACACACGGACCGTAGGTCCGTGGGTCAAAGACCGTCACACACTTAGTCGTACCGTTTAACCCCGCCCCGCACTGCGGCAGCTGACACGGACTGCAGAGTATAGTTTATATGGTGTTCTTCTGTTCTCGACGCATTCGTAGATTAGTCCATATTATTAGTCTCAGGTCGGCTACCTTTTGTTCTGTTCATTATAATACCCAGCTACCGCTCTGTCGACCGGAACGAAGGAGGACCGGGAGGGAGGACCAGCTGTTGATCGGGACTGGGAGGACCAGCTGCTGATCGGGACTGGGAGGACCAGCTGTTGATCGGGAACTGGGAGGACCAGCTGTTGATCGGACTGGGAGGACCAGCTGCTGATCGGGACTGGGAGGACCAGCTGTTGATCGGGACTGGCGAGGATACCAGCTTTGATCGGGACTGGTGAGGACCAGCTGCTGGATCGGGACTGGAAGGACCAGGCTGTTGATCGGGACTGGGAGGGACCAGCTGTTGATCGGGACTGGGAGGACCAGCTTGTTGATCGGAACTGGCAGAGGACCAGCTTGCTGATCTCGGGCTGGAGGAACCAGCTGTTTGAATCGGAACTGGATGAGGACCAGCTGCTGATCGGACTGGGAGGACAGCTGTTGATCGGAACTGGGAGACAGCTGCTGATCGGGAACTTGGGAGGGACTGGGAGGACCAGCTGTTGATCGGAACTGGGAGGACCAGCTGCTGATCGGGACTGGGAGGCAGCGTGAGCGATGGTCCGTCAGACATTCAAAATACTCTGCTCTGCACTGGTGGTCAGCCATCCATCTGTCAGCCGTCATCGCCGTCCTGTCAAACCCAAAGCATGTCCCTGCAGTTCCCGTCGACTCTCAGAACTGAGCTGGGCGTTAAGAGGCAGCAATACACTTGAACTTGCTGATATCTACCCAGCGAGTGTAGCCACCTGACCAGTGACCATTCCAAACCGCCTACCGTGCTGCTTCTGATGTACGATTATCGGACAGCTCGCCCAAAACGACAGCTGAAAACTGACACTCATTTGTTACAGGCGTCCGATTCCAGAAACAATTCAGACGGTGCGCTAACAGCGAAGCCGATTACTTTAGATTTGCTACATAAAAAAATGGCATGAACACAAAGCGGGATTATAAGACAAGCATGACTAGTGGTAGGGGCAAAAATTGAATTCTACTGAAGAAGGCTTTTTACTATTGGCCGGCGGTAAATAGTGCTATACTATGTCACGTTGTACATGCAGATCATTATCGACTGATTCTTAAGAGCATGTCTGTAAAAACAAAATGTATTGTTGGTGTGAGCCGTTAACGGTGTTTTTACATGGCACGAACGCAGCAAATAATTTCCGAGAAGTTGCAGGGCTATAAACTACCAACGGAGTGACATCCCAATTCCCAATCAACAAGGTAAAAGTGGACCTGGTGATTTCCGCCTAAAGTTAACAATTGGGCCCAGCGCCGTTACAAGACTCAGCATGTCAGCTGGACAGAATGACACACAGGGAACTGGTGCTGAGACAGGCCCGGTAACACACCACCATTTCGCTATGTACGGGGCTCTGTCGCCTGACCGCGGCTGCCGTGACATATCACTCAGAACACTCAGAACATTCAGAACACCGACCGCAGAACAGCTGCGCACCAGTTCTGCGAAATGTACCTACCATCAGAAGCCACAGGATGACGTAAGTCGAAATTTGACACTGACGTTACGTCAACTCATGGGACCTGACATTTTTTGCGCCCGAGTTCCACTATAGCTTAATACCATATTCGGACACCCAAACATCATTTCATTATTTCTCGCATGCACGGACCCATCGAAGGACCAAGGAACGTTAACACACTGTGGGCACTGTGCAGTGCACAGTGCTCAGGTGGCTCACAGTGCACAGGTGGCTCTACCGCACAGTGTGCACTGTGTGGTAGAGCCACCTGTCGCACATCTATAGGTACATTTATCTGTACCTACTACAAAGAAGCTTGACCTACTATTTATCTGTACCTACAAAGAAACTTGAAGACCTACCTATAGAATGCCATTTCTGGCTTCGGTCAGTTCCCTGCAGGGGAGGTGCTCTGGTTGAACACACCACTCTCCCTCACTGGTTCCGCTCTCGCTATCATGTGATCACTGCACCAGATCTACCCTTCACCAAGACAGGCGGAACCAGCACAGTCGCTAGTCACGACCCCTGGCGGATCTAACCAGGCTAAACAGCGCGCCGCGCACCGGCCATCAGGTATAAATGGGCTTACCCCAACAGAGTCCGGGGTATCCTCAAACTTTCACCTGTAACTATAAGCACGCTATTTTATGTTCAGAAATATGGCTTAGACTTGTTCGGAGTCTTGGGTGGAGTCTCAGGGTAAAGTAAGGTAAAGTGGTGTGGCCTTAGGTATATCATTTCGGTGACGCACACTTTATAGTGGTCAAATTTCATTATTGTTTGACCACAAAAAGTGACCGTCGAGATGTCAATTCTGTGTCACCGGACCAGTTACTGACACTTCACACCACCAGACTGCTCCGGTTCAGAGAATGTCAGTAACTACCGGTCGAGCCAACCCGGTCAGAAGAAATGGGTTGGGCCAGTATTCTCAGTCAGCCCCAGTACCAGACTGCTCCGGTTTCCCACGGAGAGGTGAGAGTGACAGACTTGCTCCCGGTTCAGAGAGTTGTACAGAGTGTGTATCCAGACAACCTAGTAGATATCCGCTCAGTTCTCACAGTACACTTCGTATTACCGAACAACAAAATCAGATGTGGCTCGCAGACTGCCCCGGCGCATCTCCGTGACTGACAGTGGCAGTTGGCATGCCATTAGCCACGCGTTGTGCGAAATTTGTAACCCCACATTGCAGCGCACGTCAACCTTTTGCTGCCAGTACACCTCCGGCGGGCGTGTCTGCTGTCTCTACAACTCCGCTGTCTGCCCCGTCCAGCGGCTGCAGCACCTCGCCTGCTGTGGCTCTGCCGCCGGGCCGCCGGCGCACCTCCGCTGTCTGCCGCCCGCCGCCTGCTTACCTTCGTTCTGTCGCCACCGGCCGCCGCCACCTCCGCTGTCTGCCACCCGTCGCCGACGCCACCTCGGCTGTCTTGCACCCGGACCGCTCCGCCCCGCCGCCCCCGCCCCGCCCCCGCCCCCGCCCCGCCGCTGCCCCTGCCCGCCCGCCCCACCCCCGCCCCCGACGCCCCCGCCGCCGCCGCCACGCCCGCCCCGTCCACCGCTTACCCCCGCCCGTCGCTCCGCCCCGCTCCCGCCAGGCCGCACGTCACTTTTGCTGCCTACACCTCCGCTGTCTGCCGCCGCCACTGCCACCGCCGCCGCCCCCACCACCGCCGCCGCCCCCGCCCCCACCCCCGCCCCCGCCCCCGCCGCCGCTCGGCCGTGTGATGCCGAGATACCGGTATCCTGCGGCCCGCCTCCTTGATCGCGGGTCGTGTGTGGAGCATTACCTGCTGATCTGAGCCCGGGGTGGCGCCTGGCGGTCCCCGGTAACTCCTGGTCGGTCGCCGGATGTCGGAGACAGGGCTTCACCTCCGAGGCGAGTCCAGGAACGGAAGGGACTCGCCTCAACAGCTCCTGAGAGCCGGCCGACAGGATGTCGGTGGTCCGGACTACCAAACAAAGCTACCGGCAACACATTCTGACTAATATCCTGAGGCGTTAACTAACCACACCTTAGGCCTGCTCCCGTGGCGCCTCTAACCGCCTCTAACCTCTTATAAGCTGCTCCAACTGCAACTGCTCTGTGTTAGAAAATACGATTTGAGCAAGTGGGAGCAACTTGGAGGAGGTTGGAGGTGCGACGGGAACAGACCCCTTGTGTTATGAGGGTTATAAGGGTCATTATCCTTTGCTATGTATGGATGCCTCTCTTGGGAGTCCGGAGCTCCACGCAGAGGACCAGCTATAGTAGTGCCGCGGGCCATCGCTACAAGAAGACACATGGGTCTGGAATCTTTCAGTTTCTCGGACTTCTGATACATTTGAGCCCTGTACGTTGACCTCAATAGGTCCCTATACTTGACGCATTTTGCATCTAGTTTGATGTCCTTGAGACAACTGATTTGCGCTTTAACCTCAATAGAAGCCCTTCCAAATAGAACTGCATCAGCTCGGGTAGTAATTGTGCTCCAGCTGACATGCAGTCCTCCTAGTCCTCAATATTGTCCTCCCGATGAGCAAATAACCTCCGGGTGACGTGGATGTCATAGTTACAATCAATCCACCTCGAAAGCACCTTCACTTATAAAGCTTGGCCTCTATGCGATCATTGAGCTCCAGGAGCAGTATTGCTATACTTGGAAAGACCTTATTCCTTGTGCAATATGCAAGCCCTTCCCTGGGGAATCAACTCAATGTTACCTAATACCTGGCTACGCCGTGCTGATATTTGCCGTCTGTTTCAGTGGGTCCGTCACACATGGGGACACCAAACAGGTGGCCGATGTGCAGAAACTCATCAAAGACATCATTCTCGAAGGGGTAAGTACCGACACACAGCGGTGAAACAAACAGCGAGAAAGCGTGGGTACGTACCGCGTATAGGGTAGGTACAAGACTACGAAAGCTGTTAAAAACATGGTACGTATTAAATTAAATCGCATACAGTCTCACGGATTTATAGAAAGTTTTCGACGTTAATCATGTAGCCCTTGTAACCGATATTCCCATGTTTTAGTCGCTTTTCGCTCGCTTGTTAGTTCTTATCCTGCCGCCATTGTACGGAACCTGCTGCGCTCTCAATAGTCCAGCAGTGCGAGGCCGACGATTTCTGAAGCGTCTGTCTCCGCTCACCGGGCCAACGTTTGGCGTGCGCGATATATTGATACGCGAGGGAACTGGGTCGAACGTGAGGTCGGTACCAGCGGCATATATTCACTGGACGGCGAGCCACTGGCCACCCGCGGCACTACTATAGCTGGATCACTGACGTCACATATATGTAACGTGCAGCACCGTGATCAAGTGTGCAGCGGCGTACTCAGAACTGGTCCCTGACGTCACAAGCGTGACGCGTGACGTGACAGTAGTGTGCGCCGTGCGGGGGAGCGGGCTGCAGAACAGCGCTAGTCTACCTATATCAATAAAGGTGGCCGTACAGCTGGTCATTGCGTAATGTGTCGGAGACCTGACGGAGAAATTCACCTCCATCAGTGTTGTGAGCGACACTGCAGCTGGCCGACCCTGCCACTTGCCAGAGCCCAGACCAGGGACGTATCCAAGGGGGGGGGCATGCCACCCTGAGCAAAACAATTTTACAACTAGATATAATGGGATCCTCTGACAACCCGACTAGCTCCCCCCCCCTGGTCAACGACATATACGCCAGGCACGTAAGTCCATAATTTTCATCAGGGGGGGGGGCACGTCGGAAAAATAACATTCTGCTCCTGCTCCTCAACCATATGCTGCTGACCGGGGGAGGGGGGGGGGGCGGTAGGGTCGGGTTTTCAGAAAATGTAATTCTATCTTGTGTAAATTTATTTCGCTCAGGGGGGACCATGGCCCCATGCCACCCTCTTTCTACGTCCCTGATATACCTACGCTGAGGAGCGAAATTTGATTATCCCACCGACGTGGCCCCTCCCCGAGGAAAACCCCCTGGCTACGTGCCAGAGCCCAAAGGCTGTACACAGACTGCTCTTCAGCCTCAGTTCAGCTCTTGTGTCTGATATTACCGGCACAAATGTATGTCCTTGTCTAAGTTACCGTTGCGCCGCCACCCAGGCGCTTGGAGAGAGCAACTGTCTGCGGTTGTCACAGACAGAGCAACTGTCTGCGGTTGTCACAGAGAGAGCAACTGTCTGCGGTTGTTACAGAGAGAGCAACTGTCTGCGGTTGTCACAGAGAGAGCAACTGTCTGCGGTTGTCACAGGTTGCTCTTTCGCTATTTTTGTTGGCTGTCGTGGAAGCTAAAAAAACGAAAACCTTTTTGCTCTGCAACAAATCCATTGCACTTTGCAGCATCCTTTGTATATGAAGTGCATATACCTCTTCAAAAATGTAGGCATGCAATAGATGAGTTCGTCTTAAGATACCTATTGAAATGATAAAATATGCAATTATGCATGTTATTACGATTTTGTGTTGTGCGGAACAGCATGCGTGATTGCTGGAGAAAATACTGTTCCGCAATACCTGAACGTACCTTTCGCTGTAAATATAATGCATGCAGATGCTTATTCACACACCGCTATCAATTGCACATGGCTTATATAATATGTGGACACTGCTCTTTGTTTGTGTTCAATATCGACTTATACTGGCGGATCCCCAGGGGAAAAGTGTGATATTGACAGTTTGGGGGGGCCAAATACCCAAAATTATCGCATAATTCTGAAAAACTCATCGGATTTCGCTTGTTATGTATCAATAAACTTGATTAAAACACACTTTTATCTAGTAAAGTGCTTAGTTTTACGACAAACTTCAGGAATGTGTCGAATTTGCGCCTGATTTTGGGTGGTTGGGGGCCTGGCCCCTTTGCAACCCCCCCCTGGATCCGCCCTTTGATGGATCGATTTGTGTATACTTTGTGGCTAGGCGCAGAGTGCAGTTTGGGTGAAACTCTGTTTGCGTTAAGGGACAGGATCAGTGTGTGACGCTCCGGTGTTTGTGTTTGTGTTCAGGGCCAGATTTGTGTGACACGTTTGAGTGTGTTTGTGTGTCAGGGTTGTTAGTTGACGCTGCGATAGTTTGTGTATTGCTCTCGGGCCAGTTTGACTGTTCAAACTCTCCAGCCTGCGAACGTGGAGTCAGACGCACTGGGCTCGGTCTCTCCAGAATCGAACACCGGCAGTACACTGTCAGGAGGGGAAGGTGCTGGTCGACCGCTCCTGTGGTGAGTAACACTTTCAGGGTTACCCTGCATCCAACACGTCATTAACCTTGTCACGTTTGTTGTATCTCACTCCGCCACACTCCACCTCATCTCACCCCACCTCACCCCACCTCACCCCACCTCACCTGGTCGCATATTTGGGCCGTCCCGTCGCGGGCTGAAGCTCCACAGATAGCCCGTGGACCGTGTACTCCAGTAAGTCACGACTGGTACGTCACGACCTGGGAGCGGGGAGCGGGGGAGTCGGGTGACGGGCCAGCAGCTGGCGAGGAGACGGCCGCCACTGCTGTCTGCTGCAGAGAAAGGTCCGTCCGGTACCGACCTGGGAGCGGGGAGCGGGGGAGTCGGGTGACGGGCCAGCAAGCTTGGCGAGAGACGGCCGCCACTGGCTGTCTGCTGCAGAGAAAGGTCCGTCCGCGTACCGACTGGGAGCGGGGAGCGGGGGAGTCGGTCAGCTGGTGAAGGAAGGACTGTCCACCACTGCTGTATGCTCTGGCTCAGAGAAAGGTTCCGTCCCGGTAGCCGACCTGGGACGGGGGAGCGGGTGATCGGGTGAGGGCAGCAGCTGTGCGAGGAGACGGCGCCACTGTGCTGCACTGCTGCAGAGAAAGGTCCGTCCGGTTACCGGACCTGGGATGCCGGGGAAGCTGGGGGAGATCCGTCTGTGACCGGGCCAGCACTTGGTGAGAGACGGCCGCCACTTGCTTGTCTTGCTGCAGAGGAAAGGTCCGTCCGGGTACCCGACCTGGGAGCGGGAGAGCGGGGGAGTCGGGTGAGCGGGGCAGCAGCTGGCGAAGGTAGACGGCCGCCACTGGCGTGTATTTTAAAATGTTAATGTTCAGATAAGTAAAAAGCCATGTTAAATTAGGTAAGGGTTAGGTTAGGTTTAGGTTTCTGGTGTGGTTAGTTTAGGTTAGGTTAGGTTAGTTAGGTTAGGTTTAGGTTTAAGTTAGGTTTAGGTTAGTTTGTTAGGTATGTTATGGTTAGGGTTTAGGTTTCGGATTAGGATTATAGGTATAGGTGGTATAGTTAGGTTAGGATAATAAGTTAGGTTAGGTAGAGTTAGTCGTTAGCAGTGCTAGGTTAGAATTAGGGTGGGTTTGATTTTTTAAATATTAAAATAATGCAGATGCTGTTGCTTTTCATGAATTTAGTATTTGACTTACATTTCAAAACACGCCCGCCCACTTGCTTATGTCTGAGTCTGCTGCTAGAGAAGGTCCGTCCCGGCTTACCGACCCTGGGAGCGGGGAGCGGGGGAGTGGGTGACAGGCCAGCATGCTGTGTGAATAGGATGACGGCGCCACTGCTGCTGTCTTTACTGCAGAGAAAGGTCCGTCCGGTACCGACCTGGGAAGTCGGGGGGGTGAGCTCGGGTGACGGGCAGCAGCTGGTGAGGAGGACGGCCGCCCTCACTGCTGCTGTCTGTGCAGGATAAAGGTTCGTCCTTGGTCCGACCTTGGGTAGCGGGGAGCGGGGGAGTCGGGTGGGACGGGGCCAGCGCTGGTGATAGGAGACGGCCGCCACTGTTCTGTTCTAGCTGCAGAGGTAAAGGGTCCGTCCGGTACCGACCTGGGAGGGGATGGGGGGTAGTCGGGTGACGGGCCAGCATCTGGTGAGGAGCGACCGGGCTGCCACTGCTGGCTGCTGCAGGAGAAAGGTCCTTGCGCCTCCGCCTCCGCGTCCCGGTTACCGACCTGGAGCGGGGGAGTCGGGTGACGGGCCAGCTCGGCGGGGAGCGGGGGAGTCGGGTGACGGGCCAGCAGCTGGTGAGGAGACGGCCGCCACTGCTGCTGTCTACTGCAGAGAAAGGTCCGTCCGGTACCGATCAGCCGGCGCCGGTCTGCCTTGAGAGACGAATACTGCAGCCAGTGTCCGCTCCGGCTTCAACTGCTTATAATCAACTCCAACATGGAACGGTTTTACCGGAATGGCATCGAAATCATTCATATAACAAAGGGGAACATACTTCACTGACCAGCGGATTGATGTGTTGTTTTCCCTTCTAGCACATTGCTTGCAGCCTAGCCTGTTATCGTCACTGTCTGCGACTCTGCGCATTGTTTTTGTGCCCTTGTGCTCCAGCCTTTTCTACAGTCGAACGTTCCCCCTGTGACCCGAAAACCCGTCCTCGCCGACTCATCTGTTCATATCTTGCCGACTCATTGTCATATCTGTGCCGACGTACCCAATCAATTCTCTGTCGCAATCTGAACGATTTGCGCAATATTCGTTGAAAGCGTTCCGTCAGAGCCCGGAGGTTGTCGACTAGTTTTCCAGCTATATTTCGCAATGGCTTAAAATGCTGTCCTACGTGATTCTGAGACCATGACAATAAACTGAACTGAATCACAGGCGGATCCAGGGTGGGGGGGGGGGGGCATTTAGGGCCATTCCCCACCCCCAAAAGGTTACAGTGGCCTATTTGCCTCCCACCCTAACGATCAAACCTCACATGAAAAGCGTTCAGCGATAATGTATAATTACACAGCCATAATGCCATAAGGCAATTTTCGTTCAGATTTCATAACTTTTCGTGCCGCTCCGTGGCGTAATTGATTTAACAGTTCCTGGTCTTAAACCCAAAAATATTACAAGTTGGTATTAGGCCTGATTCCGACCATTTGGTGTCGCTGGTTCCAAACTTGATATGGCAGTTTGCTAACTCCAGCTTCTAAAAGTTGATATGGCCTTTGACATGCTGCATTCTCCATCCTTGTAACGTGACCTTTCACCCGTTTTGTTTGGCCCATTCAACGCTTGGGAATGGGACCCTTTCAACGCTCGGGAAGTGGGCCCTTTCGAGGCGATTTGCCCCCCCCCCCCAAAGACAGCTGAATCCGTCAGTGACCTGAATCAGCCTGAAGTGACCTGACCTGGGCCAACCTAAGTGACTTGTCCTGACCTGGGCCGACCTGAGTGACCTAACCTGACCTGACCTGACCCGACCTGACCTCTGTGTCGGCAGTGGCGTGCGCGGGCGGTACCTACTTTGACGCCGAGTCTCGCACGTGCCGCAAGTGCGCCATCGGCACGTACCAGAGCGGCCTGGGCCAGTCCAGCTGTACGCCATGTCCTCAGATCGCCGGCAAACACTCCACCACACAGATGCGAGGCGCAGAGACGGCTGACTTCTGTAAAGGTGAGTCCACGGACGGCTGACCTCTATAAAGGTCAAGGAGAGTCCACAGACGGCAGACGTCTGCAAAGGTGAGTCCACAGTAGCCTGGACCGGCTTGCGTTTTTTCTTAGGATCAAAACGAGCTACTCGGTTATATATGTGTTTTGGGGCGCTGGTCACGATGCGCTGGTCAAAAATTCAATTTTCGAAATTCTTATGACCGTGAAATCGAATTCGATCAAATCGACTATTTCATGGGAATCAAATAAGTTAAATACAACATATATTAAATATCCACATGGACGACACACTGTGGCAGAGCAGATAGAGTAACCAGTCGGTCCGTGAGTGCGCCGTTTTTAGCAGATGTCACTGGCCCGCCTATTGTGTTCGGCGAGCCATGTGCCACGCTTTTTCCCACCCGGCGGAACCGGGTCAGACTGCTAGCGGTCACAGCGCGGGTTTCCCGGATGCGTTTTATACCGGGTCACGTGCAGAAGCCATGCATCAGTTAATCGCTATCGTGTGAGCACTTACTGCAGCTCCTGTATAGGAACAGTCTGAAACCAATGCAAAAACGAGCAACTTAACAAACGGAAACGAGTTGTTTTTGCCACCTTCGGCTTCCGGAAACCTGGGACAATATTTCATATTCTGAGGAATACCAGGTCATAAGCCTGCCACCCGTATTAACGCCTCATCCACATGGAGCATGTCCGTGTCAAATCACTGGCGAGCGACAGCTGAGTGGAGTACGGAGGTGTATCGTACACTGTGGCAGGCCGAACCGGGCACGATCTGACCTGAACCCGGCGGCTGTTTGCCTCCAAAGAGTGATGTATGTCCGTTACTGACCGATCACCGTGACTGTCTCCACAGAGCGGTTGTATAACCTGACCTGGTGCTTCACAGGAGTGGTATGTATGACCTGGTGCCCAACAGAGTAGGTGTATAACCTGACCGACCCTGAGTGCTCCACAGAGTGGTGCTATTGCCTGGTGCCCAACAGAGTGTGTATAACCTGACCTGAACTTGGTGCTCCACAGTGGTTGTATGACCATGGTGCCCACAGAGTGGTGATATAACCTGACCTTGACCTGGTGCTCCACAGAGCGGTGTATGACTTGGTGCCCAACAGAGTGGTGTATAAACCTGACCTGGACCTGGTTTGCTGCCACAGAGTGGTGTTATAATGACCTTGAGTGCCCAACAGAGTGGTTATAACCTGACCTTGACCTGGTGCTTCCACAGAGTGGTGTATGACCTGGTGACCCAACAGAGTGGTGTATGGACCGACATGACGTTTCCACAGAGCGGTGTATTGACCGACCTGACCTGGTGCTCCACAGAGTGGTGTATGACCTGGACCTGGTGCTCCACAGAGTGGAGTGTATGACCTTACCTGACCTGGTTGCCTTCCAACAGAGTGGTGTTATGACCTGGACCTGGTTTGCCAACAGAGTGGTGTATGACCTGACTGACCCTTGCGTGGACACACACGAGGTGATGTATGACCTGACCTGGTGCCTAACAAGAGTGGTGTATGACCTGACCTGACCTGGTGCTCCCACAGAGTGGGTGTATGACCTGACCTGGTGCCCAACAGAGTGGTGTATGACCTGACCTGACCCAGCGCCCCAGAGTGGTGCATGACCTGACCTGACCTGGCGCCCCACAGAGCGATGTCCGGCCGGCCGCTACTTCGACAGCGAGCTGCAGCTGTGCCAGCAGTGCGGTGTCGGCCGCTACCAGAGCCGCGCCGGCCAGTTCTCCTGCAACCACTGTGAGCGCGGCCTGACCACCCGCAGCGCCGAGAGCACCTCGTCCAAGGTCAGTGGAGCTCGACAGACCCTGCCGCAGCGGCCCTGACCAGCACAGAGCTGTCACAGCTCAATGGAGCGGCCCGGACACCTCGGCTGTCGAGCTCCGGCGAGCTGGGATCGTGACTGAACCGGAGCGTGGGAGTGTGTTGTTCGGTGACCATGGCGCACGCCACCGGGGCTCAAGTGGGTCCAGACAGGGTACGCTGTATAGGTGACCTCGTGTTTGATAGTCGGCCAATGAAAGGCAATTATGTCATCCTGCTGCTAAAGTAGTCAATCGCCTTCAATAGAGCATCCGAGTAGATATGACCTTGGCATTAGCATTAAATACGGCCATTTTCTTCGGGTTTAATTGACGAATCTTGTGTCCCTCTGATCCTCAATTCCAACTTCAATGGCCCTGACTGAGACCTCGCATATGACCACATCCACGACCCTCACCAAAACTCTGTTTCAGGTCCGCTTCTACCTCCCATTCCTACCTCTACCCTGATCACAACACGGACCCTGATCTCGCCCCTGTGTCTGAAGGCTGAACCTGATCTGAACTCGTCTCCTCTCCCTGCCGACTCTTCCGCTCTCACATATAGAACGTTGCTTAGGAAGAGGATAGGAAGGAGGAGAAATGTCAGAAGGGAGCTTTCATGCGAATCAAGGCGTTCTGAAGTGGTATTCGTGGAGTTTTTGAGAATAACGAACGAACTTTCCTATGAGAGTTAAGTGTAGTTCCGGGGAGTTTTGGAGTACGGTTAAGAGAGTTCGGAGGAGTTTTCTTGATAGAATACTGGGAGTAGAGGAGAGTTTAGGGGGTAAAAGGGTATTTGGCGAGCGAGTAGGGAGAGTTATTGAGAATTTTCGAAGGGGAGTGTAAGGGTCTTAAGGACAGTTTGGTAGGGGGTATAATGGAGAGTATTCCGATGGAGTTTTTGGGTGTCGTTTTGGTGGACTCCCCCTAAGAGTGGCATGGGGAGTACACTTTTTTCTCAGTAACTACTCATCGATGACCCTGCCACCTAACAGCCACCCTGATAACTGCCAGCACTAACCCTGCCACCTACCGGCCGCCCTCAGGACTGCACGGAGGCGTGCGAGAGCGGCCAGCAGCTGGCGCTGGACAACACATGCCAGCCGTGCCCGCGAGGCACGTACCGGGCGGCGGCCGCGCAGCAGACATGCGCCCCCTGTCCGGAGGGCACGACGACGGCCGGCAGTGGCGCCACCTCGGACGACGACTGCCGCTGCCGTCTGCCAGCACCAGGTTCCAGTGGGCAGTTACCCCCCCCCCCCACACACACACACACAAACACACACCTCCGCACAGCTGCTAATCCAACTGTGTTCAATTGAAGTCGTTGCATTAAAAACTACTTAATATTCCACTAACTTTTAAGTCAACTTCCTGTCAACAGAGCTCAACAGAGCTCTAACCAGAAAGTCGGGTAATTCCGGCTTCTCCCCGGGCCTACCGTTGGTGATTGGACATCGGACTGTGTTTTAAGACGGGAGCGGCGGGAGCATGTGTAGACTGTGTAGACGGGGGGAGCGGCGGGAGCTGGTAGACTTGTGTGGACGGGGAGCGGCGGGGAGCTGTGAGACTTTGTAACGGGGAGCGGCGGGGAGCTGTGTTAGACTGTTGTAGACGGGGAGCGGCGGGAGCTATGCTAGACTGTGTTGAACGAGGGAGCGGCGGGCGGGAGCTGTGTAGACTTGTTGTAAGACGGGGGGAGCGGCGGGGGAGCGTGTAGACTGTGGTGGAGGGGAGGCGGCGGGGAGCTGTGTAGGACTGTGAGGGGACGGGGAGCGGACGGGGAGCTGTGTAGACTGTTGTAGACGGGGAGCGGCGGGGAGCTGTGTTAGATGTCGTAGACGGGAGCGGCGGGGAGCTGTGAGACTGAGTAGGCGCGAGGAGCGCGGGAGCTGTGTAGAACATGTTGTGGACGGGGAGCGGCGGGGAGTGTGTTTAGACTGTGTGGACGGGGAGTGGCGGGGACGCTGTGTAGACTGTGTAGACACGGGGAGCGCGGGGAGCTTGTGTAGACTGTGTTTGGACGGGAGAGCGGGCGGGCTGAGCTTGTGATAGACTGTGTGGACGAGGGAGTGGCGGGGAAGCTTGTGTAGACTGTGTAGACGAGGGAGCGGCGCGGAGCTGTTATAGACTGTGGTTGGACGAGGGAGCGGCGGGGAGCTGTGTTAGACTGTGTAGACGGGAGGGCGGGGGAGCTTGTAGACTGTGTAGACGGCGGAGCGGGCGGGGGAGCTTGTATGTAGACTGTTGTAGACGGGGAGCGGCGGGAGCTGTGTAGACCTGTTGTGGGACGGGGAGCGGCGGGGAGCTGTGGTAGACTGTGTGGACGGGGAGCGGCGGGAGCTGTGTAGACTGTGTGGGACGTGGAGTGGCGGGGAGCTGTGTAGACTGTGTGTAGACGGGGTGCGGCGGGGAGCTGTGTAGACTGTGTAGACGCGGAGCGGCGGGGAGACTGTGTAGGACTGTGTGGACGGGGAGCGCGTCGGAGAGCTGTATTTTGTATAGACTGTGTGGACGGGGAGAGTGGGCGGGGAGCTGTGTAGGGATATGTGTAGACGGGCGAGCCGCGGGGAGCTGTTAGACTGTGTAGACGCGGGAGGGCGGGAGCTGTGTAGACTTGTGTGGACGGGGAGCGGCGAGGAGCTTGTGTAGACTGTGTAGACGGGGAGCGGCGGGAGCTGCTGTTAGACTGGTGGACGGGGTGAGCGGCGGGGAGCTGTTGTAGACTGGGTAGACGGGGAGTGGCGGGAGCTGGTAGGACTGTTGTGTAGGACGGGGAGCGGCGGGGGAGCGGTGTAGACTGTGGTAACGGGGAGCGGCGGGGAGCTGTGTAGGACTGTTGTAGACGGGGAGCGGCGGGGAGGCTGTGTAGACTGGTAGACAGGGAGCCGGCGGGGAAAGCTGTATTGTAGACTGTGCTAGACGGGGAGCGGCGGGGAGCTGTTAGACTGTGTAGGACGGGAGCGGCGGTGAGCTGTGTAGACTGTGTAGACGGGGAAGCGGCGGGAGCTGTGTAGACTGTTGACGAGGAGGGCGGGGAGCTGTGTAGCACTGTGTTAGAAGGGAGCGTGACCATGCATCGTCGTCGTGGAAAGCCTGTACTGCCGTGACGCGGGCAGCGTGTCGAGCAGTGGCGATACAATCGAGCCGGTCAAACACGCCGCGATCACCAGCCCCAGCTGCAAACACGGGTAGTTACAACTCGCTAACTCACCAGTCACTGCACTGACTCCGGCCGGTAAACGATCTCACGGTGTTACCAGCCCCAGCTGCAAACACGGGTAGTTACAACTCGCTAACTCACCAGCCACCACTGACTACGGCCGGTAAAGGATCTCACGGTGCTATAGTCTTGACACACTATGTTTACTTCAGGTAGCGTGTTTTTCCGGCGACCGCTGTCCCGCGCATCCTGCAGGAGACCCCCTGCTGACCGCTGCCCCGCGCGTCCTACAGGAGGCCCCCTGCTGACTGTTGGCCTCGCTCACCCTGTCGGCGGTCCCTCCCCGATGACTGCTGCCCTCCGCGTCCTACAGGAGGCCCCCCGCTGACTGTTGGCCCTCTCGTGTTACATGTGGCCCCCTGCTGACTGTTGGCCCCCCGCTCACCCTGCAGGCTCGTTCCTGAACTCCACTGATGGCTACCGGTGCGAGGCGTGCCCCCTGGCCACCTACCAGCCGGAGAAGCTGCAGACAACGTGTGTCGAGTGTCCGCTGGACACCACCACACAGCAGGTGAGGCGGACAGAAGATTTTGTTTGTTTATTGGGGTTTAACCCTATTCCCTGCGGGCGGCCAGAATTACGTTAACCTGCGTGGGGGACAGATTCTGCCCACCCACCCCCAGAGATCTCGAGAACCGCTCGGCTGATTTCGATGGGACAAACATCTTTCGATTCGTCGTGACGTCATCTTTCTTTTTGGACCCCGAAATGTTTTTTTTTTGTTCAAAAATGGTGGGCCAGGGTGCAAAAAATACGAAAATTTGGGGTAATTTTTGAAAGGTCATTGTGACCATGTGATTCGACCGATTTTCATGCAAGAAACGTTTTTGAGCTTTTAATGTCATGCTCTTTAATTTGTGAAGGGTACAAGTACAAAAATGAAAAATCATAGACGTACTCAGGGTTAAAAAATGGGGGATTTTTGGATACAAAATATGTGTTTTTCCTTAGTGTTTGGGACGTGGGAACGTCACATGTGGGCTTTTGTTGCTGTATTTGTTAAAATGTCACAAATTGTGCATAGGCGGATTCCAGGTAAACAACGTGGGGGCATGTGCGGAACGCCTTTTATCTCCTGCTTATTTTAAGTTGGGCCCAATTGACGGGGAATATAGCTCCCATTTTGTGTACCTGAGTTCGCTCTGCACAAAATTGTATAATCCAATTGAATATGATGTAACAAAGATCGATTAGTTTCTGCTCTTTTATTTCACCGCAACTACGAAGGAAGTATGCGCTGCACACCCGCATTCGTAACGACCTCCCAAAAACATGATCCTGGAGCCGCCTCTGCCGGGCCAATTTTCCCAACATTTTAATAGAACACGCGTCATTCATATTTAGGAAAAGTCCGAAAGTTTCAAGGCAATAGACGTAACGGTTCAGAAGCGGCGGGTGAAGATCACTGATCATTATGCTATGCTAACCTAAATGGTAGCGATTGTATTTCCAAAAAGAACAAATAACGATCAGCAATAATTTATTACACAGTTACACTAAATACAGTAAAGCCGATAAACTACAGTAGCAGACGCCATCACAAAAACTCGTGTTTGTTTGTTTTATCTTGCGATAAGTGGCAGTCAGCCTCTGAGGGGCTGGACTAGCCAGGGGTGACCAACCCCTGGCCTTCTGGAGCCAGCACAGGTGCCAGGTGTTATTCTAAGTCAAACCACAGAGGATCGCCGCACTAAACCGGCCGGCAGAACCGCAGAGTAAATCCCCGGCATGTTGGGTGGTATAATACGGGCCTCAGCCGCGCCCACTCAGCCCCGCTGGCGGCAAGAAAAGCCAAGTCACCAGTTATGCAGACTTATATAATATTATTCAGTATAAGTAGGCGGCAGGCAGATGCATCGAGATTTTAGACCCCTACATAATATGTATTGTATAACTTGCTTTGTTTATCCCAGCACAAGTTACGTTGCAAAAATGGAAATAAGACGGCCTGAACTGCCTGGCTGTTGCATAGCTTTCTGAACGCAAATCACCACCGTTTTAGGGCGCCGCAGCTACTGAGGTGACATGACACAGCAGCTACCTGAGGTGACATGACGCCCAGAGCCACCTCCCCTGCCTCACCAATTGTCTCTCCGCCTCCACAGACGGGCGCCACCAGTGCCGACCAGTGCAGCAACCCGTGTACCGACGACGGCGGTCAGAGCAAGTGCGACGCCCACGCCATCTGCCTGACAGAGACGTCCACCAACTCGTTCCGCTGCGAGTGCAGGCTCGGCTTCCGCGGCGACGGCTTCAACTGCACCGACCGCTGCGAGGGCCACTGCGACAATGCTGGCGCCTGTAGCAAGAACGAGCGCACCGGCGACCCAGAGTGCGCGTGTACCGGCTCATTCACAGGTGGGCCCACCGCGTACTCCGCCGGAACACGTCAGCTCAGAGTCGGATGATATCTGGGGTTAAGGTTAGGGCGCGTCGCCTTCAGCTCCGAGTCTGTGTAGTGTTCTGAGTCAGGAGGAGCAGTTTCCAGCGTGTATATTCTAAACAAGCGTACGTCGACCGATTATTCGGACGACCCGTTTCGTTTCCGTTCCATTGGCTTCAAATTGGATGACAGATCGTACTTCACGCCTCCTCATATTCATTCCCGCCCAGCCGGAGCACGGCTAACCGTCAGCTTCGCCGGCCGTCGGCGTTACTGTTCGTCAGTGTGCTGCCCGCCGTGTGACCGCCGTCAGTCAGTCCCCATCTAACACTCAGACCCCGCCCCGCCCAGGTGACCAGTGCGCGGAGAAGTCGCAGTTCGCCTACATCGCCGGCGGCGTGGCCGGCTTCGTGCTGGTGGCCATCATCTGCGTCCTCTTCGTCTGGATGATCTGCGCGCGCGCCAACAGGAAGAGCAAACAGCAGGAGCCGGTGCAGAAGGCGATGACGGTGCCGCCAGACGCCGCCTCGGGGGTGAGGCCAGGGACAGACCGTGGCAGAGTCCTCTTCGGACGAGTCTTCTGAGAGTCCTCTTCTGACGTGCAAATTTTGTGTAGTCTGATTTCAAGTGGTTTTCTGGGCCAAAAAGGCATATAGACGTAAAGTTTCGAGAAAATAAGCTTAACTTGTTCAACGATCTACAGGCTTCGTTTACCGCTTCACGTTTATGCCAACGAAACATCCCACAATTTCGGAAAGCGATTTTACGGAACGTCACCTGAAACTCGCCTCTTTAGCGGAGGTGCGTCTTTCCGGACGGATCTCCGCTAACGCTAACGAACCTGCCTGTTAACGAACCGATGTCTGTGTGTGTGCGCCGTGACAGGTGAACTTTTACTGATGTCTGTATGTGTGCTGCGCCAGGTGAACTTTTACTGATGTCTGTATGTGTGCTGTGCCAGGTGAACTTTTACTGATGTCTGTATGTGTGCTGTGCCAGGTGAACTTTTACTACGGCGCGCCGACCCCGTACGCCGAGAGTATCGCTCCGTCACACCACTCCAACTACGCCCACTACTACGACGAGGAGGACGAGGCCTGGGAGATGCCAAACTTCTACAACGAGGCCTTCGTCAGAGGTCCGTATAAACCGCACTTAGTAGCCATAGGGGACGACTGCAGCTTTGCAGGTGCATTCAGAAGTGAAGCAGGGAGACAGCTAACTGCATGTTGTGATGCTTTTGCCTAGAAGTGGAGCACAAAAGGCTCGTGTGTCTCAGACCGGAGAACTGTCTTCTCTCGAAAGGCTCCCTACCAAAAGCGCTCGGGACGTTCTTACCTCTCGTCAGTTTTTCATCAATAAGCGACAGCACGCTCAATGTTGAATTTCTCACACCATCTTACCAGGTCCGGGGTTCGGGTCATGTTGCAACAAACGAAACAGGCAATATTCGCCCGCGTCTTAAAGGGACCTGTCCACCTTAACATAAGATTTGAGTTGAATACGCCATTTTGCGTGCCTTGCATTGGGAATTATGTTGGTATAGTTAAAACTACCACTTCGAGGTCGAATCACAGAGAATTCGAGTTGATTTAGCAATTGTAACATCGCCAGCCCCAATGTATTTTGAATGGTGCGCGTGAGCCGATGTGTAGTCTCTCTTTGCTAAATGGTTGATTACAGTGACTTGTTTTAACCTTTGGCCATACGTTAGCCATACACTAGTCTACTGATAACAGCAGTGGAAGGTTTTTTTTTTCCAAAAAATTCTTATATGAGTATCAGCCCCAAATAAGTTAAAACTGATTTTTTTTTGAAATTCAGCACTGTCGCGAGAAAACAATGTCATAATCGTGTTCCAGGCAGCATTCACTTCAAATTTTGCACCCAAACGACGTACATATTGACACATTTTTGAAGTGGGACAGTCCTTTACGCTCATTAGTTGTCTATCTGCGAGCGATAGGAACGCAAATAAATATTCGACATGTGTTTTACCTGATAGTACGTCTGCTCTTTTCCCGGCCATAACGTCTCTGTCTCCGTGTACAGATAACGGGACGATGGGGGCTGCCGGCACGCTGTCGCGGCCTCACTCGGGCGTCCCCAGCATGTACGGCGGGCAGCAACAGCAGCCCAAGCAGGAGGAGCTCTACGACCGGCTGAGGAAGCACGCCTACACCGGCAGGAGAGGTGAGTGGGGCTGACGGGGTCCGTGCTGTTCAGAGTGAGAATACTCTATCCGATCCGGCCGAATAGGCCAGAAACACGCTGCGATTGCAATGATGTAGCAGTCCCACGGCTTTGACATAATTACCAGAAGATAAATAAATAATCGGATTTTTTCCTTTGCAGATACAGACGGCATGGAAGGCCAGGAAGATCAGCCACTGTAGTGTCATCTGTCGGTTACACTGCAAACTGTAACTGCCCTGCGGGCCCGCCAGTCGGTCGGCGGCAGACGGGTCAGCATGAGGGCCGCAAAACTCAGCCTCCCAGTCACCTCCCACCGGCATACGGGATTGCGTCAATTGATACGGGCAAGCGCAACCAACTATCGAGGAAGACCATACATCAGGCTATGGACCACTGGTTGTGCCGTGTGCGTGTTGTGCTGATACTGTGCGAACTGTGCGTATGCGGACGTGTGCGCCTGCGTGTTTGTGTATAAGTGGAGCAGCCGATTCGCGGCCAGCTCACCAGATAACTCTATACCCAGTCGGGCCGGGCGCTCCAGACTCGGCGCGGCCAGAGCTTACCGCCGCTTACGGAGCCGTGACTCAAGCCTACCACGCGGCAATATGCCCTGCTGCTCTCACCAGGTCAGCGTCGGGGCTGGGCGGACACGCGGCCGGGCAGCCGCTGACTCGGCGGCGCGCGATCTCAGCTGCCCGACACCTGCCCAACCCACTGGCAGCCGGCCGATCAGACGTCGCCTAACGTCATATGACGTCACCTGACGTCACCTGGCATCACCTGACATCATCTGGCGTTACCTGACGTCATCTAACGTCACCTGACATCACCTGACGTCACGTGACATTATCTGACATCACGTGGCATCACCTGACGTCACCGGACGTCACATGGCATCACTCGGACGCGGTCTGCGCGGCACACAGAGAGACGAGGCGGCTCGACAGATCGACATACCGTGTATTGGACGGCGTATCACGACAGATCACGGTGTTTGGGACATGGCAGTGCGGGCGGGGCAGCTCAGGGGAAGTGGGCGGCGTCCTTCTGGTGCAGCTCGAGCAGTCGGTCCTCGATCACCGGGTCCGGGAAGCGAGCCACGAACGACTGGATCAGACCCTCGGGCGACGGGTCGAACTGGCGCAGCACCACGTCGTCTCCTGTGGAGGACGGACGGGGTCAGACGGGGTCACGCAGGGGGGGGGGAACAGCTGGGGTCAGACGAGATATTGTGCCACTCAACTGCGATTATCAAACTGAGAATACTGTAAGAAAACAGGACAGGAATGGAAGTGAAAATAAAAATGATGAACGCGTGTTTTGTCGTGATGCAGGGAAGACCACCGCATCGGATCGTGACACCAGTGTTAAAACGGTCGAGGGAGAGACGACGGGACGGATTCGTTTCGAGGAAGCACTGAGAACCGCGGCGAGGGAAGCTGTCATCAGGGTTACGGAGAACGCAGCGCACGGCGGCCACCTCAGCCATAGAGGACATCAGATCCAGGGGCAGCTAGTGCAACAGTCTCACTCTCGACACATATCATAATGGGCACACAGCAATTTCATGAATGCCGCAATTTTTCATGAATGCCGCGTGAAATGCCGCAATTTCCAATTATAATGTTATCGGAATCACGCAGTGTAAGCAGCTTTCTGTGTGTGCTTTACACGTACACAGGTGGCGGAGATTGACCTTTAAGCTCGGTGTGGGACTGGGTGGCGGGGACTGACCTTTAAGCTCGGTGGGAACTGACCTTTAAGCTCGGTGTGGGACTGGGTGGCGGGAACTGACCTTTAAGCTCGGTGTGGGACTGGGTGGCAGGGACTGACCTTTAAGCTCGGTGTGGGACTGGGTGGCAGGGACTGACCTTTAAGCTCAGTATGGAACTGGGTGGCGGGAACTGACCTTTAAGCTCGGTGTGAGACTGGGTGGCGGGGACTGACCTTTAAGCTCGGTGTGGGACTGGACGAGGAAGCGGCGCGGCTGCTTCTTCTCCAGGATGATGGCGATCCAGTTGGCGAACGGGTGCGCCCCGCTGTCGGGCACCTCCGAGTAGTGGTCGAACATGGCGCGAGCCGCCGCCACGTCCGCCGTCGCCTTGTACACCTGGCGACCGAACGGAGCGGGTCAGACTATAGGACGGAGCAGTCCCACCCTACACATCACGCATCACCCGTCCCGGAGGAAGTATCGACCTCCAACACAGCGTACAGCTATACAGCGTGACACTACAGCAGCGCCCAGCACCGCTGCTATCACACCACTGAAGCTAACAACACGCCCCAGCACGGCATAACGCCAGCGGAGGAGCACCAGACACACAGTCCGGACACTGACAACCCCGCCAGACGCCGCGCAGCACCGCACCTGCAGCTTGGCCGCAAGGAAGTCGCGATGGCCTTCTTGCCGGAAGTGTAGATCTTCTCCTTGTCGACCGTCATCAGGAGGTCCGGCTTGCCGTCGGCGTCCTTGACCTCCTTGATGTCGACCACGCCGTCCCCGTGCTCCAGCAACACCCTCAGGATGACGTAACGTGCCCGGCTGTGGGCCTGGCGACGAGGAGAGGTAACTCACTGAAGTAGAGTCAAAAGCATCGGACTCAGGAATCACGGACCACGAAATCCAACGGCTTTGGGAGCACCCGCAGGAATCGTGCAATCGTCAAGATCCTGGATACTAGTTACACTGTTGGACTAAGACAGCGAATGCATTTTGTATTATCCTATAGAAGAGGCAGTCACACGCACAGAGTACACACTCAGTCACGGTCAACGCAGATCATATTCCGATACAACTAGTGTATTGCTAATGACGAGTTAACACTAATGATACTAATGTATAGATATACTAATGTAAATAGATAGACACTAATGTGTTGGTAAATCGTATGGGACAAAACGCAAGCACACACATAGCATGTACAGCTTTAAACATTTGTTTAATCCTCATCAACAATGTGATAGAACATGTGCACAGGACGTTCAGGTAAAACATTTATGGACGGCGTGAGGATCAAATAGTCAGATAATTGACATATTCACTTGGGCAGCCGTCGCGATCATCCTAATTACAACTATAGTTTCAGGTAACGTAAAAGTTATTTTTATTTTACATCCCTTACGTATATGAAAAAAATTCACTCCAAAGATGTGAATTGTAGAAGTTACCACTAAATTATAATATATCAAAGAATATTAAAACAAAAATATTGAGATCCAACACAGGTAAAATAGATGAACGAAACGGTAAGATACCTTGCTTCTAAAAGGTAGCTTATTATTACCACGGATTACAATTCACTCATGGTTACTATTGTCGGTGCCAAAGTAAAGGCTTTGTGTCCATTGTTCGGGACTTGATAGTCGGCAGCAGTAACCAAGGCAGCAACTGAAATGTTCGCTTGGTCACCTGGCCAGGCGGCCAACCTGGCAACCGGCTCCCTGCTTCACCGCCGGACAAACTGTGGCCCATCTGACCCAGAACACTACAACAGCTCCGTCTGACCCAGGGCACTACAGCGGCTCCGTCTGACCCAGGACACTACAACGCCTCCGTTCTGACCTCTATAGGACACTAAACGCATCCGTCTGACCGCAGGACAGCTACATGCAGGCTCCGTCTGACCCAGGACACTACCAACCCGGCATATGCATCTGACCCAGGGACAATACAACGGGCTCCGTCTGACCCCAGACACTACAACGGCTCTGTCTGACCGCAGGACACACAACAGCTCGCGTCTGACCCCAGGACCACTACAACGACTCCGTCTTGACCCAGGAACACTACAACGACTCCGTCCTGACCCAGGACACTACAGCCGGCTCCATCTGACCCGGGACACTACAGCGGCTCCGTCTGACCAGGACACTAACAGGGCTCCGTCTGGACCCAGGACACTTACAACCGGCTGCCGTCTTGACCAGGATCACTATCAACGGCTCCTGTCTGACCCAGGACAACTACACGGCTCCGTCTGACCCAGGACACTACAAACAGGCTCTCAGTCTGACCCAGGATACTACCAAAGCGGCTCCGTCTGACCCAGGCACTACAATCGGCGTCAAGCGTGACCCAGGACACTACAACCGGCTCCGTCTGACCCGGGACACTACAGCGGTCCGTCTGACCTAGGTACACTACAACGGCTTTCGTCTTTGACCCAGGACACTACAGCGCTCCGTCTGACCCAGGACACTACATATGCTCCATCTGACACCAGTGATCACCTACCATACGCCTCCGTCTGACCCAGGGCACTCAATGGCTCCGATATGACCCAGGCACTACAACGCTCCGTCTGACAGGACACTACAACCGGCTCCGTCTGACCCAGGGACACTACAAACAGCTCCGTCTGACCCAGGACACTACAACAGCTCCGTCTGACCAGTGGCACTACAAAAGCTCCTCTGACCCAGGACACAACGGGCTCGTCTCCTAGGACACTACACGCGGCTCCGTTCTGACCAAGGCGCACTACACACAGCTCCGTCTGACCCAGGACACGTACAACCGGCTCCGTCTGACCCAGGACACTACGCGGCTCGATCTGACCCAGTGACACTACAAGCCCGTGACCCAGAGGGCCACTACAATTGGCTCCATCTGACCAGGACACGTACAACGGTCCGTACTGACCCAGGACACAACGGCTCCAATCTTGACCCAGACACTACAACTGGCTCCGTCTTGACCCAGGGCACTACAATCAGCTCGTCTGACCCAAGACCTACATGCGGGCTCCAGTCTGATCCTATGACACTACAGCTGGCTCCATCTGACCCAAGGACACTACAACGGCTCGTCTGTACCTCAGGACACTACAACGGCTCCAGTCTGGAACCCCAGCGACAGCTAACAGCGGCTCGTCTGACCCAGAGAACACTACAGCGCTCCGTCTGACCCAGGCACTACAAATGGCTCCATTCCTGACCCAGGACACACAGCGGCTCGTCGACCCAGGGCAATACAACGGTTCCGTCATGACTTCGACAGACACTTACTGCGGCTCGTCTGACCTATGACACTACAGCGGCTTCCATCTGATCCCAGGACACTTACACGCTCCGTCTGACCCAGGACACTACAACGGCTCGTCTGGTACCAGGACACTACAGCGGCTCGTCTGACCCAGGACACTACAGCGTGCTCCATCTTGACCGAGGACAACAGCGGCTCCGTCTTTGACCCAGGACACTAACAGCGGGCTCCGTCTGAAGCCTCAGGACACTACAGTGGCTCCGTCTGACCCAGGACACTACAATGGCTCCATCTGACCCAGGACACTACAACGGCTCCGTCTGACCCAGGACACAACGGCTCCGTCTAACCTAGGACACTACAACGGCTCCGTCTGACCCAGGACACTACAACATCCGTCTGACCCAGGACACTACAGACGCTCCGTCTGACCAGACACTACAACGGCTTCCGTCTGACCCAGGACACTTATCAACGGCTCCGTCTGACCCAGGACACTACAGCGGGCCTCCGTCTTACCCAGGACACTACAACGGCTCCGTCTGACCCAGGGACACTACAGTGGCGTCCGTCTGACCCAGGACACTACAATGGCTCCATCTGACCCAGACTGACACTTAACAACGCGGCTCCGCTCTGGACGCCAGGACACCAACGGCTCCGTCTACTAGGACACTACTCAACGGCTCCGTTTGACCCAAGAACGACTACAACATCCGATTCTGACCCAGGACACGATACAAGAACAGCTCCACCTGACCTGCAATGAACCGGGCCGCTGGCGCGTCGTATTGCCTCCAGGCTTGCGAAGCCGGCCGTCCACAGGTTATCCACCAGTTGACGTAGTTGTACACCAAGCAGAGCCTGCTTCGCCGCGGCAGTCAGAACAGCTGCGACAACGGCGTCGATCAAACACTCGCCTCGGCGGGGGCGGGGCGGGGGCGGGGGCGGGAGCGGGCCGCCGTGACCTGACCCGGTCGCCCGGCCTACCTGCATGAACTTTTTCGTCTCGGTCGAGTACATCTCCAGCGCCTTTGCGAGCCCGTTGTAGAGCAGACTGAGCCAGTTGACGTAGACGAGCGTGGGACGCAGTGTGTCGGCCACGGAGAAGATGCTGCCGGCCGGACCGGGCGCCGGGTTAGTCCGGGTCGGTCGGGTCAGGTCACGGCCACACCACACACCACACAGCCGACAGTACAGCTTAGAAAACAGCGCTATCCCAAACACAGACAGCAAAGGTGCAAACGGTGGCTATACCAATCGAAGGTCAGCCACAACCAGCTGTACAAGTTAGCAGTACAAGTATGATGCTGACAACTGATAAAGTCGAGCTTCTCTAAGATAGTTAAATAACCAATGTAGCTGTATGCACGTACTGTTGGGGGAAAACGAGGGCGTCAGCGGGGCGGTTCCTTAACAATGAACTGCCGAGCACAGCGGTAACAGAGGCAGCACAACCAACACCTAACGAAAGCTTTCCCTCGAGTCCATACCTAGGCTGCTCAGTAAGACCATGATGATGATGATGATTGACAAGTCATGTTGGTTATGCACCAGGGATATAACACATTTTTATTCAGTAAAGAACGACTATCTATGATTCGTCGAGTGCGATATCTACAGCTGCTCTCAGTAGTTGTCACCCTGACGTTACAGGAGACAGCTGTTTTTAACGAAAGCCGGTGCTGGGGGGAGGGGGGCGATGAAGAAGCGGTACTCACTCCATGACGTCCGTCTCCAGGGACAAGTAGAGGCCGACACACTCTGCGCGGCACTCCTCATACGAGGATCCCAGGTCGGTGAACATGCTGTCGTACGTCTCACCAGGAGAGTAGAAGGTCGAGATCTGCGAACGGGCAGGATCGGCACACGTCAACTCAGGTCACCGAGCCCACACACAAGGCGCTGGAGCAGAGACTTGTCACGGACACGTTCCGCTTAAATGATTCCGTATTTTTACTCGCATTCTGATCCCGTATTTGTCCATATATGTATCTAGCTCTGAAGAAGTGTTCCAAGATATGAACGACACAAAAGTAATGGTGCAACATCGCACCTCTGGAACCCACTTGATGGTAAAATTCCTCCCCACTGCCCGCTAAATCTGTTCACATTGTATGTACTTTTAGACATGCCTTAAGCTTTCTCCTGAACGAATTATTTCACTCGCACTAGCCCCCACAGGTGCTACATGATAAAGTTTCCTCACATACGTATTTCTATGGTAGGCCCTTGTTGTAGAAATCCTATCCCAGACTTTTTAATACACTAGAGTTACTGCTACAGACAGGTATCACCCGGTGGCCGGTCAAGTCCAATGTTCTACAGCACCTGTCTGGTTCTGCTTTCT